>MJUU01012545.1:0-18773 GCA_002080025.1 Modiolus philippinarum | reverse complement strand
AAGAAAACATTTTATGATAACTTTACAAAACAAATATATCACCTTTTAAATATATTTTGTAACCTTCTGTTTGAATATTAAAAATCCATAAATATTTACGCATGTTAAAGGAAAATACAAATTAAAATTTTAGCTATTTTCCCTCTGTTCTTTAAGTTCATGATTACATATTAACCTTTAAAACCTAGCCTGTACAGTTCGATTATCTGTAGGTAATACATAGACTAGTACGTGTACATAAAATGTAATTTCATCGAGGAAATCTTTAAAATGTGCTTTCCTTGGGGTGTACATGTACATGTACAATGAGTATATGAACAAGTACATGTATTTTGTCCACTCACTGGTGGTTATCTTGTATGGGGTGGGGACTCTCATGATCAGGACAATTGTTCTATGTTCAACACAGGTTGGCATTGCTGATGAAGTGTGGACATGCCAAACACCTTAAAGGACTATTGTGACCAAGATTGATTATAATTTGCTAAAAGATTTTATGACTTGTAGTGTATTATAATATACAATGTAGTCCAATGTAATGCTCCAACTCTGGGGAATTTTGGATAAAAGGATACAATTTTTAAACTCTTCTTTGATCAAGTTTGCTTCCAATTGGTCCAGTGTATTTGGAGAAGTTTCTTTAATGATTAACTTTAAAAAGAGACAACAGGCAGATGATGAAACAACAAAGTAATGGCAAAACACAACAGGAGGAGGATGAAACAACAAACTAATGGCAAAACACAACAGGAGGATGATGAAACAACAAAGTAATGGCCAAACACAACAGCCAGATGATGAAAACAACAAATCAATGCCAAAAGACAAGAGGCAGTTGATGAAACAACAAAGTAATGGGAAAAGACAAAAAACAGTTGATGAAACAACAAAGTAATGGCCAAACACAACAGGAAGATGATGAAACAACAAAGTAATAGCAAAACACAACAGGAAGATGATGAAACAATAAAGTAATGGCAAAACACAACAAGCAGATGATGAAATAACAAAGTAAAGTCAAAACACAACAGGCAGATGATGAAACAACAAAGTAATGGAAAAACACATCAGGAAGATGATGAAAACAATAAATTAATGCCAAAAGACAAGAGGCAGTTGATGAAACAACAAAGTAATGGCCAAACACAACAGGAAGGTGATGAAACAACAAAGTAATGGCATAACACAACAGGCAGATGATGAAAACAACAAATTAATGGCAAAAGACACCAGGCATATGATGAAACAACAAAGTAATGGCAAAACACAACATGAAGATGATGAAACAACAAATTAATGGCAAAACACAACAGGCATATGATGAAAACAACAAATTAATGCCAAAAGACAAGAGGCAGTTGATGAAACAACAAAGTAATGGGAAAAGACAAAAAACAGTTGATGAAACAACAAAGTAATGGCCAAACACATCAGGAGGATGCTGAAACAACAAAGTAATGCCACAACACAACAGGCAGATGATGAAAACAACAAATTAATGCCAAAAGACAAGAGGCAGTTGATGAAAACAACAAATTAATGCCAAAAGACAAGAGGCAGTTGATGAAACAACAAAGTAATGGGAAAAGACAAAAACAGTTGATGAAACAACAAAGTAATGGCCAAACACAACAGGAAGATGATGAAACAACAAAGTAATGGCAAAACACAACAAGCATATGATGAAATAACAAAGTAATGGCAAAACACAACAAGCAGATGATGAAATAACAAAGTAATGGCATACATAACAGGCAGATGATGAAACAACAAAGTAATGACAAAACACAACAGGCAGATGATGAAACAACAAAGTAATGGCAAAACATAACAGGCATATGATGTAAACAACAAAGAAATGGCAAAACACAACAAGCAGATGATGAAATAACAAAGTAATGGCAAAAGACAATAAGCAATTGATGTAACAACAAATTAATATCAAAAGACAACAGGCAGTTGATGAAACAACAAAGTTATGGCAAAAGACAACCAACAGATGATGTAAACAACAAAGTAATGGAAAAATGCAACAAGCAGTTGATGAAACAACAAATTAATAATCAAAAGACAACAGGTAGATGATGAAACAACAAAGTAATGGCAAAAGACAACTGACAGATGATGAAAACAACAAAGTAATTGCAAAACAAAACAGGCAGATGATGAAACAACAAATTAATATCGAAAGACAACAGGTAGATGATGAAACAAAAACTAAATGAATGGCATGACACATCAGGGAGATGATGAAACAACAAAGTAATGGCAAAAAACAACATTAAGGAAATGAAACAACAAAGTAATGGTAAAAGACAGAAGGTGGATGATGAAACAACATGTAATGGCAAACACAACAGATAAGTGATGAAGCAATAAAGTAATAGAAAAAGACAACAGACAGTGGATTAAACATTAAAATAATGGCCAAAAACACCAGGCAGCTGATGAAAACAACAAAATAATGGCAAAAAAACACCAGGCAGATGATGAAAACAACAAAGTAATGGCATAAAACACCAGGCAGATGACGAAAATAACAAAATAATGGCAAAAAACACCAGGCAGTGAGGCAGATGATGAAAACAACAAAATAATGGCAAAAGACAAGGGGCAGATGATGAAAACAACAAAATAATTGCAAAAAACACCAGGCATATGATGAAACCAAATAATTGAATGGCATAACACAACAGGAAAATGGTGAAACAACAACATAATGGCAATAGACAACAGTTAGGAGATAATACAACAAAGTAATAGCAAAAACAATAGGCAGATGATGAAACAACAACATAATGGAAAAACACAACAGGCAGATGATGAAAAACAACATAATGGAAAAACACAACAGGCAGATGATGAAACAACAAAGTAAAGGGAAAGACAAAAGGAAGATGATGAAGCAATAAGGTAATGACAAAACACAACATGCAGATGATAAAACAACAAAGTAATGGCAAAAGGCAACAGGCATATGATGAAACAACAAAGTCATGACAAAAGACAACAGGCAAATGTTGAAACAACAAAGTAATTGAAAAACACAACATGCAGATGATAAAACAACAAAGTAATGACAAAAGACATGGGCAGATTATGAAACTGCAAAGTAATGGCAAATAAACAATTGGCAGCTGATGAAACAACAATGTAATGACAAAAGACAGGGCAGTTGATGAAACAATGGTAATGGCAAAACACAACAGGAACATGATGAAACGTCCTGTTGATGATGAAACAAAGTAAAAGCAAAAGCTCATTCAAGCTATAGTTATGCAAGCTAGCATATATATGCAGTTAAATCCCTTCATATTCACTCTTTGTCTAATGTCTAATGTATTTGCAAGGAGTTGGCCATGGGGTACCATACTCCTAATTATGTTAAGGAATTATAATTAAAGATGGATTTTTACCAAAAAAAGTCTTGTTAAGTCAAATTAGGAAATTCATCCAAGCTACAATGTAGAAATTTTCATAACAGTCGTGCTTTGGTTGTATACTATTGATATTCTCTTTATATTCACATCATGCATATGGGAGGATAAGATTTGTTTTCAAAAGTGTATGGGTGTACATTTTTTGTACATTCAAGATTTAAGTTGCCTCTTAATGCAAAGATGCATGCAAGCAAAATAACTTTGATTTTAAATTCATTTAGTAGTAAGTTCAGATACTAATGTACATTGAAATAGTGCAGTGATGCACTGAACATTTCACAGGTGCTTGAGGACAGGACCCTGTATTGGGGCTCTATGGTCCCTCCCCCTTTTTATAATATTTTCTCCATTTTCATTGAATGTCATGTATTTGTGCTATTTTGTACAATTTAATATATGTTTTTCGTCAGTTTCCTATTTTACTATCAATGTTCCTTTCGAGTTATAGAGCGCTTTTTTATAAAAAGGGGAGGGACCATAGATCAGAGACCCAATACAGGGTCCTGTCCTCAAGCACCTGAGGAACATTTTAAAAACTTACCACTATTGTCAACTTTGCTCCTCTACAGGTTTAACAGGACCCCAAAGTCTTCTCTCCCAGTCACGAGCTCCATAAGGTTGATGACCACATATCTTTTTCTCTCCTGAAACTTTATCTACTTTGACTAGAGCTTCTTTGAGCAAGCGTTGAGTTTCTTTTACTACAACATGTGGATCCATAGTTGTGTTGGCTGCTTTTAATGAAGCGTCACTGAAGGGAAACACAAGTAGAAAATCACCTACAATAGGGGCTGGCCCTTTAGTTCTTCCTCTACTATGGTTTTTAGATGGATTTGAATCTCTTCTCACAGCTAATCTTGAATTGCTGGTATTACGATTTCCTAACTGTGTTTCACGGCCACTATTTTGCACTGTTTTTGTGTTTTGGTAGCGTGATTGTGTTTCATGGCTGCTGTTCTGATATGATGGTACTGTTTGCAACTGTGAAGGTGAATTTGATACGAATAGCTGTGATCTTTGAAGTGAAGTAGTCAGATTTGACTGTGATGACAGTCTTCCATTACTGTTGACATTTAACTTGCCATGAATGCTTCGTGAATGTCTGTTGTTGCTAGCAATATTACTGGCCCTTGGTGAACCAGTTGTTTTAGTTGGTATGGGTGTACTTGTACTTGTTTGTAACTTACTATTTCTACCTGTACCTGGAACATAAGACGATGACATCGAACTTGTCTGCATCCTACTTGAAACCCTCCTCGGTAAACTACTAAAGGAGGGATTGCTTTTCACAGTACCCATGTTGGAGATTTTTTGAAAAGTGGAAGAATTTCCATTTGGCCGTAATGACTTTATTTTTATGGATTGACTAGAATCAGAGCTTGTCTTGTTTGATGTATTACTGCTAGATGGCTTTATCTCCATTGTAGGAACATTTTCTCTGTTTGACAAAAGTCTTGATTGGGATCGCTTTCTATTATCAGCGGAAAATGACATCAGGTCTGAGTTTTCACTAGAACCAGAAAAACTAGATATTGCACTATCCGATGTGGCAGAACTTTTTATTGAATTTTTCTCAAGTCTTTGTGACATGGATCCATCAGCTCGTCCAACAGAGGAAGATGTAAACTGTCTGTCAATCTTTGGATAAGTTGAGCTTGTTGAAGATCGTGTGATGGCACTGCGGGACATTTTGTTATATAAATGACTAGCAGAATTAGCAGTAGAACTTCTTTGTAAATTATTATTGTTATCAAACTGAGTTTCTCCAATATAAAACTTGACCTTCTCCCGAGGACCACTATTTCCATCAATACTGTTCAATCTTGTATCAGCACTTTTTGAACGTTTCAAAATATTTTTTGTTGTCTTAGAAGAATTGTTTTTATTGCCAATAGAACTTAAATCCTGATGACTATGCGAACTCGATATACCTGAACTACCAGAATTAGGTCGACTATCATCCTTCGTATTTGCAAGCGGAAGTCCTAGACATTCATTTTCATTCAATTTTGGCTTGATCTCATCTGTATCATGTTCGATGTAAGACACATGTTCCCTTTCTTCTACTGTTGAATGTTTGCTTAAAGTACTTAGATTTTTATGAAAAGATGTACCTCGTTGAACAGCACTTCTATGACTTAATCTACTAACTGAACTATACCTGTCAATAGTTTCATTTGTTTTTGTCCTACTATTTTGTCGTTTAAGATTTTCATGTCCTCTAAGTACATCAGAATCTTTGAAATTCATCAGCTGAATAATGTCATGAAGCAGTGGCTTTTTGACTTGCATATCAACCTGGCAGTCTGCACCAAGGGAAGGACTAAAATTAACTTCCAATAGCCAAGGTTTTAAATTTTCATCAATTAATATATCGAAACCATATAATTCAAAGCAGTTTGAACACTTTGGCACTTGTGGAGATTGAATAAGCAATGTTAAAATTACAATATTTAAAATTCGTACCCACAGCACATTATCGTTGATATTGTTTTGATGAAAATAATAACGTAACTGAGTCAATGTCCATTTGCAACCATGTCCAATGTACTCTTTGTCTGTTGTGTATGAAGGACTATGCTTATTTATAGATGTGTTTGTCAGATGTGCAAAAATATTAGTTAAAGTATTGACATCATATTTTTCCGTACTAAATCTTACGATTCCCTCTTCATAGACGTAAATTGTCAATGGATGAAAAGATGGTACAGCGACATAGATACGTAAATCAAATTTATATCCCCCAATTAACAAGGGATTCGCAATGTACCGTTGTACTACTGCATTACAATCATACTGAAGTTCAGAAATATCTCGAAATAAAAATATGCCACGCCCTCTGGACATATCCGCTGGTTTGCATATCCACAGTAATGACTTGGAATCATTATGCTGTTGTTTAAGTCGCCCATATTCTGCAACATACCTTGTATAATCGTTTGGCAAGTTGAACGCTATAGGACTGAAGTTATATACCCCAGTTCCATGAACTCCTTTCATTCTTTTCAAATTCCTAGCCAAACAATCCTTTCGAGTAATTCCTGTAGATTTTGGGTAGTGATTTAATCGCTGCCATGAATGTAGTGTGTCATAATCACTATTCCGAAATCGTGATGTTCTCCACCACAAATTCCAATCATCATCCTCCTGGTTGTCTTCATCAAATTCCATCCAACCCCGCTCCAGGAACATCTGACGGATAATCTCAGGTCCCTGTCCATGGTCATTCAGTCTGAAGATTAGAGATTTTGACCTGTCCGTCATCTCCTTGTGTTGTATTATAATCACTTTGTCATTCTTTTTAACCCTCTAACTGCATAAAATACAGTACTTTGTTTTCTGAAGTAGAAAAAAAACACAAAAAATAATGCAATTTTTTTTTAATTAGAAGAATACATGTATTTCCATCTCTGGGTAAGCCCTGCTCCATGTCTTTTTTTAAAAGTCGTGTTAGGTTATTTGTTACAGTTTTGTCTTCAATATGTATATATATAAATTTCATATGAACTGATGAGAAATGAATACTACCTTAAAAGCATACTCACAATAAATACTTGGATTACAAAAAATTGAGGATACAGTATGGTTTTGTGTTTGCCAAAAAATTTGTCACAAAAAATAAAGAAAAAAAAAATTTGTGCAATCAGCAATGTTATCATATTAGTGTATAGAATTCTAGATTTTCTTTCAATTGCTAGAAACATAAAAGATGTAATTAAAAATGCTAAAGATGGCTAAATAACTATTCATGAACAAAACAGACCCTTCAAAGATAAGATTTCCTGAGGTTTCAGCCATATCCAATTTCAACCAAATTCTGACTAATGATTTGTATTTTTTTCTCTAAACTTTGTTTATAAAGAGACATTTTCTGGTTATGTAATATTTTAAGCTGAAACATGAGAGAATAAAGAATTTATTGACATTTACTGATTACTTTTTGTATGTCACTCTTTTCAGCAGTGATGCATGAGACATTAAAATCTTATTTCAAACGGAAATACAGCAGTTTATATATGATTCATTAAAATGCACGAATGTTGCCATGGCTTGGAGTTCGACAGATATGTGTACTTGTGAAAACTATTGGAAACAATAAAACTAACTAATTTATCTTTTTTTTCAAAATTAACTTTATGAAGTAAAATGTACTATTGAAAAAGTATCATTGTTCACATATGAATATTTTCTACAAAACAGAATAACATGATATGCTAATTAATTAACATATAAAAGATCAAAAGGATGGCCAAAACAACCAAGTCTAAAGTTATGTACATCCCATCATACTATTATAATAATACTGCACTGAAATAATCTTTTGAAACAATTTTCCAAGAGGAATGACACAGTAGAAACACATATTCCAAATTTTCCAAAATACAAAAGCAAAGACCAAATAAAAAAATCTTGACTGATGTTGAAAGCTTTTTAAAACCTCTGGAAATAACTTAAATAGTTTTGTGTGACTGCAGCATGGTAGAGAGAGATGCAGAAAAAAATCTTTAACTTTCTTTTTCATGTCAAGTTGTCATTACTTCATATAGATAATTTTGTATACGCATCACATTACTTTATTAGTTTCACTCCACCTGACAAATTATAATACATTTAAATCTCTTTTAATCTAACAGGATTTTAATAAACGTTGTTAAGATTTATTTGATATAAAACACCTGACAGTTTTTTTCATAATCAATGCCAAACAAATTTTGTTCCATGTCATGCCTTCTAGCAAATGACAAGCAAAGACCAATATTTTTTCTTAAAGATACAGTTAAGTTTGATTTTCTTACCAAATGTGGAAAGCATTTGCTAGGACATATTCAGATCAATCCTGTTCTTGTACAACTTTCCCCACGACTTACTTGCACCCATTTTCAATGTTGACATCACGTGACATAGCGACAACCAATTAAATACTTCCTTTTATTTGACTTTGGCTAACATTATACAGGGGCACCATAAGGATTTTATTTTAAAATGGAGATTCTTTAAAAATTTATTTGATTAAATCACTAATCAACTGTATCAATAATATATGTGTTAGAAACGACATTAGGGAGTATGAGTCTAAGAGAATTTGTATTTAGAATGAAAATTCTAACCTAGTTACAACATAATTAAAATAAAAATACTAGTAAATAAATCCATGTAAAAAATTACAATATTCTCTCTGGAGTTTTCCATAATTTTCCATTAGCTGCTTGTACGCCTTAAAATATATGAACGTATAATTGGATACATTTGCTACTTATGGATAATATTTTTTGTCCTCTTTGAATCAATAAAACTTAAGAATACTGAGTGCTTCCAAAGTCCCTAAAATAGTTATATACTGTACTTATATTGTTAACAGAACATTCTCTTCCAAGAAAAATCAAGCAGTTACATGTAAATGTACACATATTTATAAAATCTGTCCATGCAATTTTTTTTCTAGTAACAAAGCAGATGCATGATTATTTACTTATATGATCAAATTTTATCTGTGTCATGTATATGCATGAAATCCTATTAATGCCACATGAATAAAAATGTTTCATATTTATGAGATAATATCTCATAATTATCTCATAACCATAAGATAACATCTCATGGTGATGAGGTATTATTTCATACTCATGAGATATTATCCCATAATTATGAAACAACAAGTCATAATTATTAGATAATTATCTCCTTGTTGAGATATCATATCTTATTATTACAAGATATCTCAAATATATGAAATGTTTTCTCATCATTAGGAGATACTTTTTCATAATTATGAGATAAATGAGATAATTATCTCATAAATACATAATTATTAAATACCTTCTTTTAATGATGAATTAATATCTTATAATTATGAGATAATATATCATTAAATTAAGAGATAAAATCTCATGATTATGAGAAACATCTCATAATCAGACATGATTTTTTACAATTATTAAATAATAGGAAATACTGTCTAAAATAGGAAATGGGGGGTTAGCCCTATGAAAACATCATTTTCTTGCTGGTTCTACAAAACTGAATTTATTTTCTGTATTAAACAAATAGGAAGTCCTCTCTAAATAGGAAAATAATCATGTCTGCATAATTATGAGATAATGATCTTATAATTATGACTTATTATTTCCTAATTATGAAATAATATCTCATAATTATAAGATGTTATTTCATAATTATGAAATATTTTCTTTTTTCTTCATGTGGCATCAATACACTTCTGTATGAATTTATAGTTAATATTTGGAGTGAACTGCTGTTGATATGGACCAGTAGCAAGACTTGTTCCTTTTAAATTGAAGCCGGGCATGTTGAAATTGGACCAGTATCAGGTGAAAATATATATCATGTGATTGACAAAATAAACTTAAGACAAAGTAAAACATAATTTTGAATGTACAACATGAATCCCCTGTGAAATTTTAATCGTAATAATAATGCACATTTCATTGAACTAAAAACATTCAATCCTAAGAGAGATAACTCCTGGTTTTTGGTTAAGGTCTCACTTACCACTTCCGAGTCATTTGGACCCCTCAGTCAAAAAGTTCCTAAAGAACATAAATTTGATAAGATGTTGTTTCAAATCATAAATAGTATATTTTAAAGGTCAGAACATCATAAAAAGGCTTAAATGAAGGCTAATTGCATATAATTTTGGGAACAAGTGTCGTATTTGAATAAAGTGTATGAATATTGTGTTGACACCTGAGTGAAAGGGCATTGGTCATGGTGGGGCATCACATGTCATCCAGAATGTAAATATTTAACTTTTTTATTTGTTGCAATTATGTGAGAAAACTAAACAGTGAACCCAATATTTTTACAACAGGTTTGTATTCCTTAGATAAAATGCTTCGAAATGATATATGACATGTTAATTGTATATGCTGAGGGCAAAACTTTTAAATTGCCTGTTTTTGCCTAGAAGTGAATGGCAACATTATAAAAGGTTATTGAGACCAACTTGCTTAAAAATTAAAAAATTGCTATGATATTATATATTCTATGATTCAAAATAAAAATTCAAGATTTGAAAAGGTAAATAACTAAGTTTGACTTAAGCTGCAAAAGGTAAAAGAAATATATTTCTAAGTTTATGATAAATATAATATTCCACAACTGTATTCTCAACTTGAGGTAGTTAAATTTTGATATTTTAACATGAGGCTTGCCGAGTATTTTAAATATTTTAAAGGTTAACTATCAAGGGTTGAGAAATGTGGTATCTCAGGAGATTTGTTTCTCCAATGTTTGAAGGCAAAATTTGACAAAGACATGGCCCCCTTTTTCTGCTGATCCAACATAAATGTATTCTTTGTGTGTGATGTCATCAGGCATGGTCACCTTTTTCTCATGCTGTTGCAAAGGAAAGAGGGAAGATGGCGAATAAATAAGAAATCATTTGATGTCAATTTCAACCAATAAAGTGGTGAGATATTAAGTTTTTTTGTAGAGAAATATTTTTAAAATTTCGGTAAGGAGGTTTATAAATTTGCTAGAAATTAGAGAAACATATCATCAAAGGTTTTGAGACCAGATAATCTAGAATATTGGAAGCTGATTGAATTCAAAACAATATCTCATTAATAGTCTCCATTTTGGCGACAAATCAATGTGGCCATGGACAACTCGGAAAAGAAGTAATGGTTATTCACTTGCTTGGCGATGGATGTGAAGGTACATTTACACAAAGTAAGGTAGAAATTGGGACCAGAGAGAATGGTTGTAATGGGCATGATATAATGTTGCAAGGAGTTATATATAGTTGAATGGTGGCTGGTTTGTTGATTTTATTATTATTTTTTTTAATTTATTCATGGATAACTGTATACGGTAACTTAAATAAATTATAACAAAACATGAATAAGCCTAAATGGAAATCATGAAATCTTGAGAAAAATTTAGTTGACAGTTCAAGCCAAGGGACTATAAAAAAGTATATTTATATTCTACATGAAAGTTTTATGTGCAGAATATAATAAGCTGCACTGAATCCAAATATTTAACTTTTGAATAAATTTTATGGGACAAAAATTCAAGCCTTGATGAGGTAACCCATGATTTTAAATCTGAACTTACAAAAATATGACACTTAGAATACAGCTAAGTAAAAAGAATCTTCAATGTAAATTGTGGTAGCCCTATGAAGATAAAGTGTGATTATATTTTTCCAGAGTTACCCAATTTTGTTATTTGGGACACACTTATGTAAATCAGATTATGATTTTTTGTAACATTTCCAGTATCCTATGTGTTCAGCCTAGGAAAAACAATTCATTGGTAAACAGGCCATAATAGGACATAAAAAATTATGCCACATTCTATTTAATTTCAATGATTACATTTTAATAAAAAAAATCTTAAATATGAAAATCCCAAGGAAAATATCTGACCCCAAAATCATCCTTCAGTTTACTAAAGTTTCAAAAAAAATTCCAGCCTAAGGGAGATAACTCATTATAAAAAATGCAATACTTTGCCAATTAATGTTTTCATTTAAATATATCTTAATCAACAACTGTCACATAAAAAACAATAAAGACCACTAAGTGACTTATAAGGTTAGTAATAAGCTTCGTATATTGGTGTATATTAAACAGAGGTTTCAAATGACAACCATCTAAGATGCAGTTTTTTTAACAGGACCAACGAAAAAATGATGTGAACATCAATAAATTAGAAGGTTCTTATTTTGGATATTCATTAAATAAATTAAGGAATCAAAAAATCCCTATCTTAGTTTACCGGGTACATCTTCAAAAAAATCCTAAATGTGTTTTCTTCAAATCATGTAACATGCTTTTCTTCCTTTCTAATTTGTAATATATTGTTGTTCCATACTACACCTATACTCTGTTGGTAACTTCATATAAATATATAAAATCAAGACCTATGTTACGAAGAGCTGTCAAATAACAAGAGCTTGGCATGTTGGCATTGGGTTTACCCATTTTTTCATTAAGGGCAGGTGCAATGGTAGAAATTCATGTATATTACAATTACATTCTTTTTTTTTGGCATCTACCAGGATGTGCTTCAGAAGATGACAGGCTTAAAATCTTCAGAGAAGGACATTTCCGAAAAAATGGTGGACGTTTCCGAAAATATTTTTTCCTTTTCCCAAAATTTTTGTTCCCTTTTCCAAAAATAAAAATTAGGACTTTTCCGAAAATTTGCATTTTTGTATTACATGCACCTCTTCCATAAGCTATGTAAATCAAATTGGTGCCACTTATTTAAAAACTAAAACATGCATGCTATACAACATGATTATTAGAGAAAAGCATGTAGCATCAGGAACAGCTACTCGCACTGCAGTCGGAAAGGTATGCAAGATGACAACTTTAAGTTTCATTGTACATATATGGTGCATCTCCTATTATATCTACGACAAAACTGTTGTCCTTCGCATAAAGACAAACAAAGGTGCTAAAAAATGCACGGATATGAATTACAAAAAAAAAACAAACGTAAACAACGATATGAACTCGGGACAACTGGACTTGGTACCAACACTTGCTAAGGCCATCTCTATTGATCAACCAATTTAAGAGGACCAAACCTCCTTTTATCTGTGTGTGTAATAAACAATCATGAAAGAATAAAACCAAATACAGGAAGATTTCTCTAACTATAAGAAAAGGGATGTCAAGTTTTTCAGAAACGTCCATTCAGGAATTTTAATTTTTTTCATAAATGTCCTACGCCCAAAATCTTAGCCTGAATCAATCACCTGGCAAAATGTTTATAAATACCTATATACAAATGATTTAGCATTTAAGGCTAGGTCATTTTAAGCTTCTTTTTCATCTATTAAATTGAAATTCTAATTTTAAACTCTGCATGATTCGGAAGTTTATTAATGCATGTTTATTTTGCTGAAAATTACTTTAAAAAAATGTTTTAAATTATAGCATGTATCGAAAGGTAAATGCTTAGGTGCGCAGACTTACAAGACTGCATCCAACCTGTAATGTTTGTTTATATGTTTGTTTATACATCATACATCATACCTGAAATGTTTGGTTATATCTGTAATTTTGGTTATACCTGTAATGTTTGGTAATACATCATACATCATGCCTGTAATGTTTGGTTATACCTGTAATGTTTGGTTTTACCTGTTATGTTTGGTAATACATCATACATCATACCTGTAATGTTTGGTTATACCTGTAATGTTTGTTTATACTTGTAATGTTTGGTTATACCTGCAATGTTTGGTAATACATCATACATCATGCCTGTAATGTTTGGAAATACATCATACATCATGCCTGTAATGTTTGGTCAATTTCACAGGAGATGATCAAAATTTATAAAGCTTGACTTAGAGTTGTCTTTCTTTTTATACTTAAATGTATGAAAAAAGGTGAAATTCATCTTAAAAATTCTTTCAGATTAGATTGGGTGAATATTTCCACTTGAAATTAAGCTTTCCACAATTTGTTTTTACTTTAATTTCCATATGGATATTGGCATAAATTATTATTGTTTTCTTATACTCTTTATTTTATATTCGTTAAAATTTATGGCACATAGTATAGGACTTGTTAGCAGAATTTATCATTCCTTTATTTGTCTACTAATTGTTGAAGAATTCTTATTATTAGTATTAATTTATAGTAATGGGCAATTGTTCAGAAACTATATTAAAATTAATTTATGTCCATTTGAAGAAAAAAAATAAAAACATTTATTATAATCTGACATGTCTAGTAAAAGTTTACAGATAATATCATACAACTGTCAAGGGTTAAATTGGGTAGAGAAACGGAGAGATGTATTTGAATATCTGAAGGCCAAACAAGGTAATATTTATTGTTTACAAGATACCCATTTTACAGAAGATATTGAAGTATTAGTTAAGAATCTATGGGGAGGAGAATGCATATTTAATTCATATTCATCTAATCAAAGGGGTGTTGCAATATTTTTCAATAAGAATTTTAAATATAAATTGATAAGTTCAAAAATGGACAACAGTGGAAATCTTTTAGGGTTGGATATTGAAATAGAAGGAAAACGCTTAACACTTATAAATATTTATGGCCCAAATATTGATTCGCCAACTTTTTTCAACAAGGTTAGTGAAGTAATTGAAACTTTTAATAATGACTCAATACTTATTACAGGAGATTTTAATTTAGTTCTTGACCAGAACTTAGATACTCAAAATTACTTGCATATAAATAATCCTAATGCAAAAGAAAAGGTACTGGACATGATTGATATATATAACTTAATTGATCCCTACAGAGAAAGTTATCCTGATAGAAAAAGATTTACATGGCGAAAGCGTACACCATTTAAACAGGCAACAAGACTTGACTTTTTTCTCGTGTCACAAAACTTCTACCATAATGTAGATGATGTCGAAATTCTTAATAGTTATAGGTCTGATCATTCTCAGATTAATCTCAAATTTTAGGTTAATGACTTTAAGATAGGTAAAGGTTTGTGGAAGTTCAATAATTCTTGAAAATTGTTAAAGACGCCATTCATAAGGTAAAGTTACAGTATGCTTGTTTAGTTTATAATAGGGATACACTAATAGATTTAGACTGTTTAGATGTTCATTTTACCATAAATGATCAGCTTTTTTTAGAACCATTACTAACTGAAATTAGAGGAAAGACAATATCATATTCATCATACAAAAAAAGGGAAAAAAATAAAATGGAAAATGCTTTGCTAGGTGAAATCCATAAATTAGAAAGCGAATTGCAAGATAGTGACACATTAAGGTAGATAGACAGTATCATTCATATCCATGAGATTTTGTTGTAAGTCGGCACAATTGAAGAACCAATCTTACTTACCCGAAATCTGTAATAAAAAGTATGGGTCACCATGCTTGCTTTTTCTAGAATTGAGATCAAAGTTTGCTGATTTTTAGTCATTTTTTCACCTAAATTTACATAGAATGCACAGGGAAAATATGGAAAGGCAGTTTTTAGCTTAATAGGAATGAACTTTTTATCCATGAGAATTTAATGTATTTTTGTGAACAGATAGTTTATGATGTATTTTATTGATTAGCATTAAAAAATATATATGTCACCATACTTTTAACGGAGATATTTTACAAAGTTTCCGGATTTAACATTATTTACGGGAAAAGGGAGTTAATTCGCGGCAAAGTAAACAAATATGACGATTTACATCTGTCATTCAATTATGACGTCACAAAGGAAAAGCCGTCAAATTACTGTTCCGGCTCGAAAATCAAACCTACCCCGTATCCGACTCTTTATTTTTCTAATGCGCGATTGAATTGCACAGCGCAACAGTGTCTATCTACCTTAATATTACTTGAAGAGAAAAAGTCGGAACTTAAAATTTTACGACAAGAAAAAACATGAGGTTGCACGCGTTGTCGTGCTAGGTATACCCCCACTCGTTTTGTTTTGAAAATTAAAGTTCCGCCAAACAGGAAGTTGATATCATAAGGCGACCAAAATGGGAGACGACGCATTCCACCTATATATAAAGTCAAATACCAAATTTGAAATAAATCGGCCCAGCAGTAGCTGAGAAAAGTGCGACGAAAATTTTTACTATGTTCAATAAAGGGAAAAATGGCTAAGTCCGCAAAACAGGAAGTTGATATCATAAGGTGATCAAAATGGCAGACAACATTTTCCCCCTAAATATAAAGTCAAATACCAAATTTGAAAGAAATCCGACCAGCAGTAGCTGAGAAAAATGCGATAAACCTCGGACGGACGGACGGAAGGACGGAAGGACGGACGGACGGACAAGGGTATTCCAATATACCACCCACTCACGAGTGGGGGTATAATGAAAGGACATTACATCAGATCAAAAATGCAATACACTGAAGTAGGGGAAAAGCCCACAAAATATTTTTTGAATTTGGAATCCAAACATTTTGTTAATAAAACAATTCCAAAAATTGTAAAAGAAACTGGAGAAATTATAACAAATCAAAACAATATATTAGAAGAAGCAAAAAAATACTATGAGAATTTAAAAAAAAGAAATTTTGCAAATGCTTAATCTGAATACAGAAATTCCATTACAAAATATTCCAAAACTAAATGAGAGTATGAAACTAAATTTAGAAGGACTTATTACATACCAAGAACTAACTGCAGCAATTAAAAGAATGAAAAATGAGAAAAAAGTCCAGGGTCAGATGGTTTTACAAGTGAATTTTTCAAATTTTTTTGGTGTGATATAGGGAAATTTGTTCTTCGTTCTATTAATTATGGATATATAAATGGTCAAATGTCGGTGACACAAAAACAAGGCATAATAACTTGCATCCCAAAGGGTGATAAGCCTAGACAATATATGAGAAATTGGCGTCCTATTTGTTTATTAAGTACTTCATATAAACTTGCATCAAGTTGCATTGCCAATGAATTAAATCAGTTTTAGATTTTCTTATAAACAGTGACCAAACTGGTTTTATTCCTGGAAGGTATATTGGGGAAAATGCACGTTTAATATATGATATTCTTCTTTTTACTGAAGAGAATGAAATACCAGGCATTCTCCTCCTCATCGATTTTGAAAAAGCTTTTGACTCTATATCATGGGAATTTATACAAAATGTTTTAGATTTTTTTTAATTTTGGAGCTTCTATTAAAAAATGGATACAGACCTTTTATACCAATATAAAAAATTGGTTACTCAAAATTGTTTCCTTTCAAATTTCTTTGATGTTGAAAGAGGCTGTCGACAAGGAGATCCTTTATCACCCTACATTTTTCTCTTATGTGCAGAAATTCTTGGAATTTTGGTAAGAAATAACAAAGAAATCAAAGGAATAACAATAGATGATTCTGAATATTTAATATCTCAATATGCAGACGATACATCATTAATCTTAGATGGGTCTCCAGAGTCTTTGGATGCATCTCTCCGTACTTTACAAAAATATGCTGAAATGTCAGGACTAAATATTAACTTAGAAAAGACCAAGGTTGTGTGGATTGGAAAGAAAAAGTTTAGTAGTGACACAATGTGTGTCAAGTGGGGATTGGAATGGGGTTCCAGCAGATTTACTTTACTTGGAATTCACTTTTCTGTTGATTTAAATGAAATTGAAAAATTAAATTATTATCCTAAGTTCAAAGAAATAGAAAATATCATTAAAATATGGTCCTATCAAATACTATCACCAATTGGGAAAATAGCTATTACAAAATCTCTGATCATTTCTAAATTAAACTATCTATTTTTAACGTTACCAAGTCCAAATACATCAATTATGAAACCATTTATTAATAAATTGTTTGAATTTATTTAGGAAAATAAACCAGACAAAATAAATAGGGAAACTCTGTGTAAAAAATAAAGATTTTGGGGGACTGAAAATGCTTAATATAAATAACTATATTAAAGGACTTAAGTTAACATGGATTCGAAGAATTTTCATGACTAATTCCAAAGAAGGTAAAATGTTAATGTTTACTGAAAAATTAAACTTAATAAATCTTCAATATGTAGGTCCAACTAAAAATATAAAAAATCCTTTTTGGCAAGAAGTTTTTAGTGCATGGAAAGAATTAAATCGGAAACAAATGCTCAAGGAAAATATAGACTTCAATACCATTAACATTTGGAATAATGAAAGAATAACAAGAGGCTCTCAAGAGCCTGTATCGCTCACCTGGACCATGGCCAATACATAACTTCAAATCAACTTACATGTTAAAGGGTCTCATTTTCAAACTATGTAACTAAACATTTATATTATATGATCCAACTTTAATTAAACTTTTTTCCCTATTGCATGCCATCTTGGATAAGGGATGGATCTGCAGGACACAATTTTAAAGAAAATTAAGTATTGTGCCAAAGTTTATTTCCATCTGGCCAAATGGTTTTAAAGAAGAAGATCTTTGAATGTACTCCTATATTAAACTTTGTTTCCCATTGGTAGCCAATTTGCATAAGGTGCAGACTTGAAGGACATCTGTTTTGAAGGGGACCATCTAAGATACATTAATGTGACTAGCCAAGTTGTTTCAGATAAAAAATTTTTTGTATGCTCTTTCCATACAGTCGAGTAATAAAAATTAAGTTCCCTGCAGATGGCCATGTTGGATGACATTTAGGCATAAAAGTCACAATACATATATATATTGTAGTCAGCACCTCAAATGCATCATAAATGCCAAGTTCCGTTCAAATCCATTCATGTTAATTTCATCAACTGCTCACTAAAGGCTTTATTTACAAATATTTTTAATAAAAAGCAGTCTATGTAATGATAATCTACTTCAACATACATGTCAACAGAATTCATAGTGATTCACCACTAACCTCTCAGTAATATACACAATATGTTTATATAG
>MJUU01012544.1:0-15255 GCA_002080025.1 Modiolus philippinarum | reverse complement strand
CTTGTATAACTGGCGAGGTGTAAGTTATTTAAACTTGTCAGACACTATTCTGGCATATTTCCGAAACTAAATAAAACATTTTGTCAAATTATTTTTGTAAATAGCAGGAAAACCAAAGGTTATGTTACACACATACATTTTTCAATTTTTCATGTCATAGGTAAGGTACTCATGACCATATATATCTCCTACATTTGAGATATTCATATTTATTTAAATTGTTAGGCAAGGGTTGGGTCATTTCTGACTCACCCATACTATACTAGTTGATTAGTATACATTGTTAGTATTAGTTAATCAATTTCATTGTCAATAATAATAGCAACAAAATAAAAGTTGTTGAAGATTCATTATCTTTATTATTACATTACTTCTTCTGAAGCCCAATTTGGACCAACATGAGATAAAGAATTTAAAAAAGTCCACCCCTTGCCCGCTATAGTAGAACCAAGCAAAGGAACAACACCTTTATCGTTGGTCTTCATCTTGAAGTCACCTAGTGTTTATCCACATACCTCATAGCAAGTTCAAGTTAGCCCTTAGCACAAGAGTCAGCGAAATTCTTCGCCAATCGTCGAACAACGCTACATACACGTTTTAGCAAATGTATTCAGGATCATCAAACTTAAAATCAACTTAAAATCAATCGACAAAGTGCTCCTACAATCACTGTCATCAATATCCCGACAAAAGCACTAGTGTCCAAAGCTAGTGAACAATTTCAACATAGACTAACACAGGTTGATTGTAAGAAAACTTGGCATCATAAAAAAGGGATACATGGGCAATATACACAGATGTTGGTTTAAGCATATTTATTGGTTAAATAGCATACAAATATCATACATATACATATTATAACAACAAACAGGATTCAGAAACAAGCATAACAATGCTTTCGTAAATCCGTCTCCATATTAAAAAGACAATGTATATTTATATAATAAATTACATGCTCAGAATATTCTTTTATGCTAATAAAACCATATTAATTAGACATAACAAAGGGTTTGGATGGAAAAACAATGTGAAAAATAAAGGAATTTGTATGAGATGTTTAGTGTCTCAAGAATTGAAACGCTTACTTTTGACGATGGATTTTTGAAAGAACCTAAAAATTTCAGTTTTGTTCATCAGATAGAAAAGTGGATCCAAAATTAGAAGATTAGTATCTACTAAAACATTCAAATTCATATTCATAAGAGAAGTCAAATGTTGAGATTAACATTTGGAAATTAATACAAATATTCAAAAAATTGCATTTAAAAGTATGTTAGTATATCAATATAAAAAAACAAGAACAGGTACAAAATTAATCATTTATAGAGAGCAAAGTAAATCTTTACAAACTCAACTCTTTGGTATTTATCACCTTTAATACTTTTTTCGAATTTTGATCTTCCAAAATTTTGATTTGTTGATGGCCATCTTCAGAATCTACATTTACAGTAACTTCGGTATTTTAGTCATTTATAATCCATCTTGTCAATATAAGTAAGATTTTTTTTTTAATGATAATGATTTAGAATGGAGAGTTGACAACGTCCCCTCATCTCGGATAAATACGGTTTGACTGATGCTTTGAAAAGGGAAATAGCCTCACTTTCATAAACTGTAAACAATTTCAATGCATTTCACTTGTTAATTGAAATGAAGAAATATAATAATTTTGAAACATGGAGTCCGAGTTAATAGAGTGCAAATCTGTTTTAAAAAGTAACTTTAGCTCTGTGAAACCCGAATTGAAAGCATAAATTATAAGGCTATAAATGTTTTCTGATATCCAACATGTCGAATTCGGATAAGAGTATCGGAGAAAGACGTTTCGGAATCGCCATATTACAATAAACAGTTGCATTGAATACTTCTACTAAATATTCGAAATAACAATGCGGTTCACTTTAGAATTGGAATAGTGAGCTGTCAAAGTTTTTCCCATTTTCAGTGTTACTATTAATAAGGGAACACTGATTGCATGTGAAAAAGGTTATGATTACTTGACTGCCCCAGTAATCGGGTGTCGCTTCTGGGAGTTAAAATCGCCTCGAATATTTGCAATACACTTGACAGGTTAATTAAGCCTTCTGAAAGGTGGGTATAAAGGTACCAGGAAGAAGAGGTTTCAGTCGATTGTTAGTTTTTATCTATATTTGCCTAAATACTGCGCACATGTTTTAAAAAATGCCGAAAAGGGGGCATATCCATCCCCCGAAAGCCCCTATCTCTAGATTCGCCAATGTTTTCTGTTTTGTTTTATTTATTTTTTTTATCTGCTTGTATGTGTGTCGGGAGCCAGATGATGGCATCAATTTGTTTTTGTCTTCAACAACTGTGGCCATCCCTGTTCTGCACGAAGGGAATAAAAACTTATATCTGGGGCTGTGGTCAGCGCACAAGAATACACAAAGCTCTCAATATTTTGAGATAACGTTAAAACTATCCTTTTCGTGTCTACAGCAGAGGTGCACTAAAGGGTCGAAGTGAAACCAATTTATTTTATTTACATGTAAGTATGTTCGGGTTTTGCCTGAAGAACGGAAATAATTAAAAAGATCCAACGGAGTGTGAAGGCTCAACATTAGGTATCCATTCACAACTTTCCGTGAGCTACGTATGTCGGATAAAATCTAATTGTAATTTATTATGTGTAAATAATTTAATACAATTTTACGACAAAAGAGACGATTTTAGTTTCAAAATTATCAATTTCCCTACCATGGACAGTAATATTCCAGCTTCCCCTGCTGACGGAGTTTCACAGCTTATTCTTTACGCGAGATTATTACATTACCTCTTCTGAAGCCCAGTTTTGACCAACATGAGATAAAGCATTTAAATAATTTTGCAAAGTCCATCCCCTGCCAGCTACAGTAGAAACAAGCAAAGGAACAACACCTTTATTGTTGGTCTTCATCTTGAAGTCACCCTTGGGCCTTCCAGAATCAGCTTTGGTCATACCTCATAGCAAGTTCAAGTTAAACCTTAGCACAAGAGTAATTGAAATTCATTGCGTGAAATTATCTCACTTCTAAACATGCTAATGAGATGGGCGTCTACTTCATCAGCCATATTTTAGAAACACGCCGTCTGTTGATGGTGCGTAGTAACGGCTGGATATTAAGCTTGTTCGGGTATATAAATCACAAAGGAACGATGCATTTAATAAAACAAAAACATTTACAAAATAAAAGTAAACAATTTGTTTGTTATTGCACGTTAAATTTTTTATAGTTGATGTCAAATGTCTTCACTGCGACAACATAAGAATTAACATGGCGACAATAAAATATTATTAAAAGGCAAAAAATTACCGGGGGCGGACAAAACTTCTGTGATAAAAGACACAGTGGCCGGTAACCTACAATATTGATAGACCGGGTCCCATATATATGCATAAGAAGGAGCTATAGGGCCCGGTCTACCAATATCGTATGTTATACTGACCCCTGTGTTGAAAGATAAACAAAGGATTAATCTTGAAGGGGAAATATGAAATAATTGATTTCCAAGATCCATAATGATATCCCGTAACAAAGGTATGAGAGAGGGTGGTATTTTCCATTGTGTTCCTTATTTGGCGGTAAATGTTATTTATAAACACTGCCGAGGCACTCACAGGAATCAATGTACCTCATTATGGTAAAACTATACGAAATTAATGGGAATGTTTCGAGATTTCTGTATCTAAATATTTATTTGGAACCGTAGTCGAATGTTTACTGTTCCATTTAATACTTTTAAATAAATTGTAGACAAATAAATCAAATTTCGATTACCTGAATGGGCTTCTGACTCTAAGTTGTAATCATGACGTATATAGGTGAATTCGATTTTATTTCTAAAAATAGAGCCAGTAGTGTAGCAGAATCCACGAACTTTGGGGTTCTATTCTGGAAGGGCGGAAAGGAAATTTTGCACACGTATTGGTCAATTCTTTATGAATCAGTATGCCAATTTTAGAGAAAATCCAGAGATATATATTTGATTCATTCAAAATGATAGACACCCACTTCAGTCTACTTAAACCGCAATTTACGCACTAAGTACAAACTTTACAATCAAACGGCGGCCGTAAATGTAAATCATTTACATTATTACTATACCATAATGAAACTTTTTAGTTAGAAACAACTTTTTGGAATTTGAAACTACGGAAAACAATCTAAGTAGACCTTTTTGTTTCGTTTAATGAAGAGTTCAATTTCTTTTGTTTAAAACTAATCACATATCGACCTAAACTTAAAATCAATCGACAAAGTGCTCCTACAATACCCGACAAAAACACTAGTGTCCAAAGCTAGTGAACATTTCAACTTATAGACAAATACAAGGCACTCATCAAGTTGATTGTAAGAAAACTTGGCATCAATAAAAAAGGGATACATGGGCAATATACACAGATGTTGAGATTAAACTTTGGAAATTGATACAAAAATTTTTAAAATTGCATTTGAAAGTATGATAGTATATCAATATAAAAAAAACAAGAACAGGTACAAAATTAATTATTTTATAGAGAACACAGTAAAACTTTACAGACTCCACTTTTTGGTATTTATCACCTTTAATACATCTTTCGAATTTTGATCTTCCAAAATTTTGATTTGTTCTGCACTGAAGAGACAAAAGTTGTCCAAATGGTCATCTTGAGAATCTACATTTACAGTAACTTCGGAATTTTAGTCATTTTTAATCCATCTTGTCAATTATAAGTAAGAATTTTTTTTAATGATGGAGAGTTGACAACACCCCCTCATCTCGGGTAAATACGGTTTGACTGATGATTTGAAAAGGGAAATAACCTGACTTTCATAAACTGTAAACAATTTCAATGCATTGAAATGAAGAAAGATAATAATTTTGAAACAAACTTCCGACGATGTTAACATATAAAGCCGATTCGTTTTGAAAGTGTTCAAACGTTGCTTCGTATAAAAAAGTAAAAACATATTTTCGTAAAATCTCGGTCTCCTCGGATTGAGTCCGAGTTTAAAGAGCGTAATTCTGTTTTAAAAAGTAACTTTAGCTCTGCGAAACCCGAATTGAAATCATGCGCGAGATAAATTATAAGGCTATAAATGTTTTCTGATATCCAACATGTCGAATTCGGATAAGAGTCGTGGAGAAAGAAGTTTCGAAATCGTCATATTACAATAAACAGTTGCATTGAATACTTCTACTTAATATACGAAATAACAATACGGGTCACTCTAGAATTGGAATAGTGAGCTGTCAAAGTTTTTCCCATTTTCAGTGTTACTATTAATAATGGATCACTGATTGCATGCGCAAAAAGGTTATGATTACTTGACTACACTCACTAATCGGGTGTCGTTTCTGGGAGTTAAAATCGCCTCGAATATTTGTAGTACACTTGACAGGCTGATTAAGCCCTCGGAAATGTGGGTATAAGGGTTCCAGGAAGAAGAGGTTGCAGTCGATTGTTCCAGTCTTTATCTATTTTTGCCTAAATACTGCGCAATTTTTTTTTTAAAAATGCCGAAAAGGGGGCATATCTATCCCCCGAAAGCCCCTATCTCTAGATTCGCCAATGTTTTCTGTTTTGTTTTATTTATTTTTTTATCTGCTTGTATGTGTGTCGGGAGCCAGATGATGGCATCAATTTGTTATTGTCTTCAACAACTGTGGCCATCCCTGTTCTGCACGAAGGGAATACAAACTTATAGCTAGGGCTGTGGTCAGCGCACAAGAATACACAAAGCTCTCAATATTTTGAGATAACGTTAAAACTATCCTTTTCGTGTCTACAGTAGAGGTGCACTAAAGGGTCGAAGTGAAACCAATTTATTTTATTTACATGTAAGTATGTTCGGGTTTTGCCTGAAGAACGGAAATAATTAAAAAGATCCAACGGAGTGTGAATGCTCAACATTAGGTATCCATTCACAACTTTCCGTGAGCTACGTATGTCGGATAAAATCTAATTGTATTTTATTATGTGTAAATAATATAATACAATTTGACGACAAAAGAGACGATTTTAATTTCAAAATTATCAATTTCCCTACCATGGACAGTAATATTCCAGCTTCCCCTGCTGACGGAGTTTCACAGCTTATTCTTTACGCGAGAGCTAGAACAATTCATAGTTATCCCCGTATCCGCATTATTAATCAAAGCTTCCAAAAATTCCGTCTCATATGATTAAAAAAGTTCTTTAATAGATACCAGTCCCTTGTTGAAAAATTTGAAGTTTCGGTCAGAACTCTGATTCAAGATTTTTTCTTTACTTAATACTTCGGTGATAATTTCTTTTAAAAGTCTACGACCTTTCAATAGCAATATTGCTGTTGGATTGCTACCCAACACCACCGCAATGAAAGGGGAGGTTTGACAAGCAATAAAACCGGTTTAACCCACCATTTCTTTCGAAATGCCTTTACCGAGTCAGGACCATTGCGGTCGACAACTTTGCCGATGGCTTCCACCTGATTTGTCTTTTTGTCTCATGGACTTCGGCTCTTGACCACTCTGTTCGGTAATTTTGTTATTGCCCCTTTTCATATATTTTCAGCGACGTAGATATTCTTAGAGTGGCAAAGAACTGATCAGCATACCGGAAATTTACATCATTAGTGATTACTAGTCAAAACGGAAGCATATTGTAACTGTATGGCAGAATGATGATTTTGTTTATTTATTGGGATCTCCAAGAGATTCCGAATGCTACTGTTATGACAAAAAAGAAAATGATTTTTTTGATTTAGTAGAATGTAACACAGGGAGATCCTCCGATGTTGACACATACAGAAAGCAATTTAGATCTTTCAAATGTTAAATGGTGATAAAATTCTCTTTCGTAAATTGATTCAATTATCGCTTTTTTGCTACGTCGATAAGTGTCTGAAAAAATATGACTTATTGACCAAGTCTAGACTATGCTATACCAAGGGATTAACTTAAAGGTATTGTCATTCAAGGCAATGTTCGAATGAACACTTGAAATAGCCTCATCTTTTTTGGAGTTCTTTAGCAAAGAAACTGCTAAAACCTAAGGATTAACTCCCTCCATCGTAATTTTGTCCTTAGCAATATTTGATATTACTGATTATTCGGATTTCGTTTGGTTTTATATATTTTAAACTTTTTTTGGAATCTATGGATTTTCTTTGTTTGGGTTCTAGTGTTGCTGATGAGCAATTAATTTCCGAAATGGCAATACAGCTTATGAATTATTGCATTTGGAGTAAACATATGTGTTATGTCTCATGTTCATTTACTCCATATCCTTTCATAAAATATTGTATAAACCCAAAATGTAAAACAACTCTCCATGGTGCCATGGAAGGTCATGATTACAAACAACGGCAGTAGAATAACAAAGGAACAATAAAAGGAGTGGAATTTACAAAAAATCGAAGTCCAAAGACATGGCAAAAACGAGAACACAGAAAACAATGACGTTAGACAGATACAAAGCACAGAAATAGAAATCACAACATTAAAAACAAAGATACTCACAGCCTGAACTCCAGTTAAACTGAGAGTGGCATCAGGTGCCCCGGAAGGGTAAGAATGTCCTGCTCTGTTAACAGCACCCGTCACACTGTGAGTTAGTCAATCCAGGAAAATGTCAAAATCGGTGGTCAAATTCGGGAAGACGTGAATCTTGCTGAAAATGTCCACTTTCATATGGGATACTGACACATCAAATCTTTAAATGATGTTATGGTGACGGCCATAGAATTTCTTGAGGGATGAAATTAACATAGGTTGAACAAATTCCTGACTAAGCAGCTTTTGGGACAGTGTTTTTGCTCTGTTCAAAAATCACTGTACAATCTACACGTTCGACAGTAACGAATCAACTGTGAAATGTACACTCCATAGGCTGGAGAGTAGGTATATTGCTGCTAAGAAAGGGAAATTAATATAAGAAAGATAACAGGAAACACCTACAATGGTCGTAAACCACAATCACATGCCACAATCCACCAGGGAACCGCACGAAAAAACAACAAAATGACAAAAGACAAACATGGACAACGATAGGAACTCGGGATAGCCGGACTTGGTACCGGCACTAGCAAGAGCTAGCGGTAGGGTTAAACCGGTTTATGGGTACCCAAACCTCCCCTTTCTCTATCCCGTTTCCCTATAGTATAATAAAACATACAAATAAAACCCAATACAGGTAGACTACTAACTCCAAGACCACAATCTTGAGAAGGAAAGAAAAAGACAAAACGTAATTTAGAAAGATGGGTCGAGGAGTGCTTGCCGCTAAACTGCCGGCTAGCTCAAGAAGCCTAGTCTGCTGGTAAAACACTGTCGCACTACGGAATAAAGATCAAACTCAAAACTCCCCGAAGGGTTGGTAAAGAATTATCATAGATATCAGTAGACATCGGCAGTATCAGTGAGAGGCCAGTATACCTGTAATATCTTCAGGCCATTGGATCCCAAAGCCAATTTAACGGAATCCTGAAGAATATCCTGTCAATATCCCAATATCTCAAAGTCTACAATTGGGAAATTAAAATCATCATGCTTGTGATATAGCTTAGATTTCAAACGTCCATCTTCGTCGATATGCAATAAAAGATCTGGGTACGAAGCTGAAGTATGTGTATCAGTTGATAAGGGACGTAAATTGGAAAGATTTGGAGATGTTGTCGAGTTGAAAACTTTTTCGATCGGCATGTGCTAAGCTAAAGCAAATTTTATCGATAATTATTTTTTGTGGACGTATATTAAAACTTAGATAGAAATGAACTCGTCGGTGATTTTGATCAAAATACTTTTTATTTTTCTAGATTGATATGATGTTTGTTAAACTTTTGAGAAATTGTCATGCCTTAAGGATTATGAAAATTCGTGGATATCCCATATACAGATAACACGAGTGTTGTAATGGAGGTTACTTATGACCTATTTGCCATATTCCTTTTCCTTATTCCTCACTTACAGGAACTTCGGTATTTTGTTGTAACTTATTCTGTAATCCCTATCCGTCATTTACCTATTCCTTTCTCTCTATTCCCTTTACATCATTTACTTATTATCCCTACACTTGGAAAGAAAGAAAGAATTATACATGACAAAGTATGTAATGTAGTAATGTGAAGTGAAGAAAATCTACTATTTTGAATTGATACTTTAAATGGATACATCGGCAAACGACTACCGAAGCAAGAACGAGGAAAGGGGAAATTCTAAAATCATAAATCCAAAATCACGGCAATTCACAGCAACACGAATTGAGACAGTATGACAAAGACAATACAAAAAAAAAACAAAAAACAAAAAACGTCACAAAACTAAAGCACTAGCAGTGTGAACCCCTATATAAACTTTAAACAGCATAGGCATGGGAACAAATTTAGCTTATTGTATTTAGAGATTATGGACTTTGTTTTTAAAATATTTCACATTTTAAAAATGACGGGAGAAATCTCCCTTGGACTTATTATAACATGGAGATATCATTGGTTACTTTCACATGGAAATAACATTTACAATCTAATGAAACTGTGCCTACTGTCCTTTACTGAACTACTTAATCCTTTGATGACCAGAGTATTGAGTAGTATGGGGAAGATTTTTCACATAGAAAAGGTGCATAAAACCCGAGAAACCGAACAGCTTGCACAACAAAAACAGAACTAAAACATCATCAATTTTCAAAAATGCTGATGTGGCCAGTTACTTGTCCTCCATTCATGACAAATATGTCGTCGTTCCTGCCGATAAAGCCCAAAATAATTTTTATTTGCAAAAATCATTATATAAATTGTTAAAAGAAAGAAATAGGCATTGATAATTCCAACGACAATCCCCTTTACGCAGCTACTACTCTGTCAAAGGAGGAGATATTACAGAACCATAAATCTGTTTTGCTTTCCTTCGAGATTTAGCTTCCGTTGAATAGATGATATTTTGTCACAAAACAATCCTCGCTTTGGTGATTTTCTTCATCTGATCTATCCAAAAGAGCTCGAAATTAAGGATACCAGACACTTCCACATCAGCCTCGTTCCTTGACCTTCATCTTGAAATTGACAACAGATGTAGACTTCATACTAAGCTGTACGACAAACGCGACGACTTCACCTTTCCAATAGTAAACTTCCCTTTTCTTTGTAACAACATCCCAACGTCGCCGGCATATTGAGTTTACATCTCCCAGGTCCTTCCCTATTCAAGAGCCTGTGTTCGATACAGTGACTTCCTTGATAGAGCCCGGTTGCTTACAAACAGGCTACTTCAACAAGGGTATGTTACCCAAAACTTGAAGTCATCCCTCCAGAAGTTTTACGGTCGACATCACCATCTTGTGGACCGCTATAGGATATCTGTTTCCTAGATGACAACATATCTTTCCCTTTAAAGATTAATTGTTGTTTCCTCTACCGGATTTGACATGTTCAACACGGTGGGTGTCTTATAAGAAGCAGTGGATGCTTACTCTACCGGTGCACCTGATCTCCCGCCGTGCGCGGTCCCGGCTGAAGAATAGGCCCGCAGCATCCTCTGAGCTTGGAGTATGAGCCATCCTAACAGAGGACCCCGAGGGAACCCCGGGATATAGAAATAGGACCCAGTATCTCCGGCTTGCGGGGTGTGACCCCTCCTAAACGGAGGCTGACCCCGAGGGTCCCGGGATATAGAAATAGGACCCATTCCGTGGTTGTGCGGGATTAATAAATACACAACTCATCTTTCGGATGGGATGTAAACTCAGGTCCACGTGTTGGAAGAAATGCCACGCTTCCTGCACGTTAAAGAACCCTTGTAGCAAGCTCTTTTTGGGGTGGTCCGTAGGTGATCGGCTACAAGGCTAAATTCCCCGCCCTTAACGATTTCACCTACTTTTCCAGTGGCAGTCAGAATTTCCCGTCCCATGGCCCTTTCCATACCCTAAAGTGATTATTTATTAACAAACTTGTTCTCGTCTTGATATAGCTGAAATATTGCTGAGTAGACGTTAAACAATATTCAATCAATCAATCAATCAATCACCTGATCTCACCCATGGTTTTTTATTAGGTCCGTGTTGTTCATCTTTATGAGAGTGTGTTTCTTCATTTTTCTTTTCTGTGCCGTACTCATGTTGTGTCTCTGTTTCTTTTTTGTTTCCGATGTTGCCATTGTCCTTGGATCATTCGTTTTGGATTGACGGTTCGGTTCTCACTTACTCTTCGAAAACCTTACCTTACTACATCCTTAAGGACAAATTGTGGTGATAATTCGTTTTACCGATACGCTGTAAATGGCTTATCTCTTCACGGATACTTGGAAACGCAGGCTGAAAGCAACAACACCGAGATTCCTCTTCTAAATTGATATGTCGATCGCGATATGCTGTAAGTCAACTGTGGTCAGTCTTGAAAAGGCCGGCGTGGAAGTGTAAAAGTACACATCTCTTGAAATAAACTTTTCCCACTCGCTTTATTTCGACATTACGACATCACATAACATGTTAGCAGGAATGTAAATTAATTATTACACTCGGACCTTGTGTACCTGTAAAAGAGCACCTCTCCGGCGTCAAGTCGTCGGTATGATCCGATAGACATCCAGCGTCAACGTGTAGTATTTTTACTGAAGGCAATATGCATTCAATATAAAAGAATTGGAAAAATCACAAAAGGGCAATTTTCTCCTTTATACAAAACACATTTTAGTGGATGACGGCTTATCAGATAAAGCTGAAGATGCAAGTAAACTCAGGGGCGACCAAATGTACGCATCATGCTAAACTTCTTCAGACTTCTTTGCACAAAATTATTACAACTAATAGTAAATTCATAACTTGTTACTTAATATAGTTCTCTGTGACTCAGCTGTCATTTTATGAACATATCAGTTTGACAATATCTAGGGAAAACATCAATAGCTTTTGACAATGCCTTTGTAATTGGTTTAAAATCGGTAAATTACAGAAGGAAATGATATATTTCCAGAAATAAAAGGTAAGTTCGTGATGTGTTATTTATCACTGAACACTGTTCATTGTGCAAGCATAGTCTCTTAAATAACTTAGTCCGAAACCACAGACCAAGAACTACAATTGATTCATTTTCCTTTCATTTTTCTGTATTTTGGTGTTCATGTAAGTGTATTTACAGCATATCCACTATGTGTTATAAAGATTCTTACGTAGTCTTTAGTTCAAAGTGACGTACAAAGGGCGACGTTTATAAGCCATATGCATGACAGAACTTATCATCCTATGAAATGAAAAGAGCATGGGATATCCTTGATATTAAGGCAACATATAGTCTCCAACGTGTAGACACCTTTTACAGTTTTCAACGGAAATATTTAGTATGCCTTCGTCATAAACAAATTATATATTATCAGAAAAAAACTATATGCCGTTATTGAAAGGTAAGATCCTTTGTTTTAAATAGATACATCATAATAGGTTGTCGGGTTTATTATGTAAAAAAAAACACAGTGGAGGTATGAAATTTGAATCTCAAGACTGCTTTTTTGCAATGTTGCCCCTATGATATATCTGATTAATTACACAATTGTCATCCATCTGTTCTATACTTTTGAACGTTTTTCTCTCAGTCTTCGCTTCTGGTATTCAAAATGATTTCTTTTTGTTTTGTTACCGTTATCATTTCTGTAAGCTTATCAATGTTAAGTAACTTTTAACACTGAAGTCGGAAGCTTGTCATGTTTCTATTAACTATTAAGTTCCTTGATATTCCCCCATTGAACAGTTACAGAGAATCTATACGCTGACAAAATATTTTTGGTAATTACTTTTTGACCGAAATTACTACTAAATTCGACAAGAATTTCCTATGGGTATGCATATTATGATCAAACTCGGTACTAAATTGCATAACAAGTGTATTGAGTTGATCCATACAAGAAGAAGACTGACGGATGATGGAAAGTTATTTTCCCTCTGCAAATGCGTTTTTACTCCAAAAACTATGACCGTGGCTGTTTTGGGTATTAAAGTACTAAACTGTTGAGCCTTTAATTCTTCAATCTACGTTTTATTCATATTTTTCATATATATATATCAAAGACATACATTGTCAAATAAAAAAAAACATAATAAAAAAAATGAAAATACAAAAAAAAATCATTTTATAGAAATTTTAAAACACGACACCCCATCCTATCGACTGGTGATTAATTAATAATCATAAGAAATTATTAATCATTTGAGGTCCTTGATATTGCTATATATATATTTCCTGTTGGATGAGAGTTGGGTGTTCATTCCCTGCTCTACATACTCAGTGTCGTATATCCTTCAAAATATTTCTAATATCTTACTTCTTACTTCTAACTTCTTACTTCTTACTTCTAACTTCTTACTTCGAAGTTGCAATCCGGAAAGGTAGCCTTTCCGGATTGCAACACTGACTTCGGTATTAAAATCGTCAATGTTCGGACTGAGGTTTCATTATATTATTCCTCTAGTTTATGACTAATTGCAAAAACAATAAGAATTGATTGATGGGTCGAATGGCGTTTAATGTCCCAATTTCAACATTTCAGCCAAAATCCAAGACGAGAACAGGTTTATCAAGACATAAAGGTGAAGGGGGAGTCAGCCTCGCAACCCGTTAACCTACACACTACGGGACTGTTGCAAGGATTCTTTAACGTGAACGGTCTTGTATTTTTGTATGTAATAAGCGGTGTGTTTTATTTGCATTATGTCTAATGAAAATAGTGGGTAAAGGTTTGCATTTAGAAATATAAACTTATTCAATTTTCAGTACAGAAAATCGTGTTCAGCTTGCATTGTACCCAACTCTATAATCCTTGAAAAGAGTTTTAATAAATCTTTTGTTTCAGCTCACCTGACCCGTCCGTTAATTGTTCACATTTTGATCATCTCCTCTGAAACCAATTAAACAAATCAAGCAAACTTTACAAGAATAATTGGTATGAAAGGTGATTAACAAAAACTGCTCATTCCGTTCTGACCCAACACAAAACATACCTGCCAGCGAGGAACATAGTTTAACATTGGACCCTATTGGAAAAACATCATTTACGTCATCTTCTCAGAACTTATGGAAGCAAATTCAACCGAACTGTACTGGAATGATGTCGTTTGGATATATATCGAAGTTCCTTTACAAATGTACAAGGATTGCACATTTCGTTCCGATCTGACATAAAACATGGCCGCCAGTGTGGAACATAGTCATGCAAAGAAATCACTACACTTCTACAATCAATGGCCCCCTTCAACTTGCCACGATTAGGACAGAACGTTGTCATGGAAAAATACATTTTCTGTACAATTACCCCCCCCCCCCCCCCCCCCGCGTTTTCCATTTTTCAAGATTGATTTTACATTCAAAAATCTGTTATCGTCTTGAATTAAAGTTGAAATATTGCTAGTTGGATGTTACACACCATTTAATCGGTTGGTCATTTTTTTCTTGCTTTCGCAAAGCCCTATTAAGCTAGGATCCATATAATGAAAAGTCTTACTTATAATCAAAGTATTGATATTATTAAATACCGGGTTGAATGTCCTTTGCCTGTCCAGGTTGCAACTTGGAAGTAAGAAGTAAGAAGTTAGAAGTAAGAAGTTAGAAAGAATTTGGAAGATCTGTGACAGTATGTAGAGCATGGAATGACCACCAAACTGTGATGATTAAAATGTATTGTTCATACCTTCATTATGAATAATTGCAAGGCAAGCGTGTACGTTTACGAGCATCCACTCTAACTTTGTTATCATACCTGCCTAAATCAAAAGAACTCTACAATACAAGCTAAATCGTCTTCAAGGGGTGTAAAAGAGTATTACTCAACAATTTTTAAGGGTGTGTGTGTGTGTTTCTAATGCTAAGTTGAACACGATTTGCTATATCTGCAATTTTTGTGTAGAAAATTGAATAAGTAATACCTTTACCCGTTATTTTTATCAGACATAATACAAATAAAACACATCGCTTATTACACATAAAATACAAGACCGTTCACGTTTGAGAAGCCTTGCAACAATCCTGTAGTCTGAAGATAACCGGTTGCAAGGCTCACTCCCCCTTAATTCTCTTTTACCAGTGGCAATCAGAATTCTCCCCTCCCAGTTTTTCGATTCCCAAATAAATTATGTTTTTTTTTTAAACCTGTTCTCGTCTTGGATTTTGGCTGAAATATTGAAAGTATAGGACGTTAAACGCTATTCAATCTATCATTTTTATTGCTTTCGCCATTAGTCATAAACTATGAAACCTTTAGTTCTGAAAATTGACAAAAGTAAATGCCAAAGTCGATGTTGAAATTCGGAAAGAC
>MJUU01012542.1:0-16262 GCA_002080025.1 Modiolus philippinarum | reverse complement strand
TATATACGTATTATTTATGTGATCTGGTTAGGGTTTGTTACCTGTAACAGTTATCTACATCTTATTTATCTGATCTGGTAAAGGTTTGTTACCTGTTACTTATGTCCTATTTATCTGATCTGGTTAGGGTTTGTCACCTGTTATTTTCGTAACATTTATATTATCTGGTTTGGATTTGTTACCTGTTATCTACGTACTATTTAGCTTATCTGGTTAGGATTTGTTACCTGTTCTATACGTATTATTTATGTGATCTGGTTAGGGTTTGTTACCTGTAACAAATATCTACATCTTATTTATCTGATCTGGTTAAGGTCTGTTACCTGTTACCTATGTATCTGATCTGGTCAGGGTTTGTTACTTGTTATTTACGTAACATTTATCTTATCTGGTTTAGATTTGCTACCTGATATCTACGTACTATTTATCTTATCTGGTTAGGATTTGTTACCTGTTATATACGTATTATTTATGTGATCTGGTTACGGTTTGTTACCTGTAACAGTTATCTACATCTTATTTATCTGATCTGGTTAAGGTTTGTTACCTGTTACCTATGTCCTATTTATCTGATCTGGTTAGGGTTTGTTACCTGTTATTTACGTAACATTTATCTTATCTGGTTTGGATTTGCTACATGTTATCTACGTACTATTTATCTTATCTGATTAGGGTTGTTATCTATCTTGCAATTCTTACCTGGTTTGGATTTTCGATCTGTTTTGATGTTAATGGATCACATTGAATAAAGCTATAGTAAGCATAAGCAACAAAACCATCCACTGTCGCTAAGGAAAGTATCAGAAAAGATGTTGCACCGGCTATATATACGACTCTGTAATAATAAAACAAAATTACATTTCACGGTCTTATTCACCATGAAAGAACAGTTTTTTTAGTAACGATTGTGCTGTGACAGACCGTATGCAGACCGCTTAAGCTTTTAGAACCTTGCAATATCTAAATTTTTGTAAATTTTGTTGAAAACAAGTATCTCTCTCATGCAAAGCTCTGTCCTTGGCGAATCTTCTAAATGTTTAGGTTTTATCTGCACTGAAGAGACATGAGTTGTCAAAATACGCATGCGCAGAAAATAAATTGACAGTAGCTTCGGTATTCAGTTTGTTTTTAACAATGAATTAATTGATTACATGTATATCAAGGCGTTCTATGGTATCGCGGTACTTGATGTTAAGGGTCCGTGTAACTTGACAGGTTTACAGAGTTTATTATAAATTGTTTCATTTAATAACCTTGTATGGATGCCTATTTCCCTGCATGATTTATTTGTTGGTTCCTCTTTTTCCAATTTGAACACTGCCTATCTCAAAGAGATAAGGCTGATGTAGGCTCTAAAAATGGATTCCTATGATATCGCGGTATTTGTTAATTTCATTTCACCGGGCACGAAGTTTGACCAATCAATTTATTATTTGTTATACCTTACACACATACTTAATGGTAAGATCTGTATATTCTTTCTCATTTTATAAAGTAATGAACAAAATGAATTCAAAGAATACAAGTTTACATTTGTTAAGAAAATGCGGACATCAGGATTTTTCCCACATCTGACAATCCTGAATGATGAACAGTATATCAGTTGTGTCCAGTGTTAGAAAAGTCGTTATTTCCCAATCTATTGATTGGAATTAAAATACATAAGCTTAATTATACTGTTTTTGGCTACATTTCTAGCATACAATAAAGATCGCCGTCTTCATCGTCGGCTGAAATTTAACGTTATCATAGCTTATTTTTACACCATTTTTGTTCTTATTTTAAAGTACCTAAAATTAGCAAAAATATTCACTGCCACTGTGAAGTGAAAAGTAAACAAACAGACGACGTTTATAAAAAATAGCAGACGAATTGTCAAAACTTTGGTTTATTTACTTGATATTTTATAAAGTGTGGTATCAGTAAATATAAGAGTGTCTGCCGTTTATGGGGAATAAAAAAGACTGTTTTGTAAATAACAGAAGTAAAGAAATTTTGACAGAACCAATAAATTTTCTTACAGAGATGACTCGGGTTTTACGAAACTATTAATAGAATCATTAGCGAGTGACGTTGTAGTTAACGAGAAGGGATAAAATAAATACTGCGATACCGTAGAACCCGCGACATCATAGGAAGGGAGTACTATCAAATCTACATTTTGAAAACATAACAAGGATTCAAATATTTATAATATGTATCAATTTGGTAAATAATCTATTGTTTGAACTCATATCCATTTACATCTGTTTCATATCTGAAATGGTATACACCGATTGCGCATTTGCGGGATCGCTCATTATTTTAGCCAAACAAGGAGTAATCTGATACAAAACTGGTTCCAAGACGTTGATAGACGAAGATAGTAATTTCTTCATTTCCATTCAAGTTTTGTTTTTTGTGGGCTGGAAATGTTCCTCGTGACTTTTTATCCATATGTTGAATAACAACGTAATATTCGTTGATAGAAAATATCTGTCCCTTGCTCCAACGTTGGATGATGTCATTTTTCCTCCGGTTGACTCCAGATGACCCCGTCTAAATGACGAGTCAAATCCGGATTGGAAACGATGCGCAACCCATGTATTAGTCTCTTAACAATGGAGATTTTATTTTGCATCTGGCAAAGTTTTTTTGTTCACTGCTATCCTCGTTGATCAACAAATAGCAATGCACTCTACTAAAACTAGAGTCAGATGCTTTCTTAAAGTAACGGCGAGGCATAAGCAGAACATCATGTTTGAAAGCGGAAGAATGACAAGAAAGTGTTGTTTTATTAATTTGATTTACGTAATGTCATCATGTGTAGATACTGATATTCATACGGAGACCAATAGCGACTGGACGACTGGTAGAAAGTCGAGTGACAGAAATGTGCAAAACCAGACACAATCCTCCAGGTATTAAGACCGTAGTAATATTATTTGGTGTTAACGTAGGCTTTAACTGTCTTGTCACATGTTGTATCTTGTCTGTCTTCGTTGTTGACATCTGGTTTGAAATAACGAAAATAGAACACCGAAGGAGCAGATGAAGTGATGATCACAAAAATCGAAGTAAAGAAACATGGCATAAAAGGCAACACAGAAAAACAAAGACAAAACAAGGACGTGACAGAGCCACAATGCACGGAAAAAAGACGACATTACTTACTATGACAATCATAGTGGGAACTCCCATGAAAACCTGGAGTGACAAAAGCTACTCCGGAAGGATAAGCATGTTCTGCTCTACTAGTGACATCCGTTAATCCAGGGTTGAGTAAAAATCGATTATATCAAATCCACGACGTAAATCTAGCTTAAAATGTCCGGTTTCATTTAGGATACGGACAGATCATATATGTCAATCAATGATATCATGGTGACAAAGGCTGAACACATTCCTGACTAAGCAGCTTTTGGGACAGTGTTTTTGCTCTATTCAAGAGCAGTATGAACATGCATTTCAAATTTTTTTTGTTTATAATAATTTTATTTGCTATAAATATTGCAATAGGGATTGGACACAAGTTTTTTTCAACTTAAGTAGTCCGCTCCCATACATAATATTCGTTACAAAACAATATTTATACTAACATAGAAAGGAACATGCAAAATTAAAATTAACAATAATGTTTATACATGAAATACATGGTAAAGGGTTTAAAATGAAAAAAAGAAAACAGGTGAAAAAGTTGAAAATTCAAAAAAATAATTCACATCTAAAAATGTTGTATAAACCCGAAGGTACATGGGTGCATCATCAGAAACAAGAAGCATTAAACAATCAGAAATCTTTTGGATCCTTCGATAAATTTATTAACTTCTCTGAAGATATTAACATTTTCTTGCATAGGCAAGTTTTTATTTATTTTAGTTAAGAGATCAGGGTCTATTTCCAGTGATAAGGAACTTAAGCTTTCAAATAGATTTTCTCGAATATCAGTGTATAGAGGACAAATGATAAGTATCTTCTCGAGCAAATCCGCATTTACAAACTGGACTTGCAACTATATTATCTTTATGCAGATCATAATTAAGAAATGACGAATAATTTCGAAGCTGCTTTAAGCATATATTTAATTTCCGAGGTCCGTAAGAATAATATTTTGGTACCGGAGTACGTTTGTTATCATTAGTTGTAATTGTATGTTTGAATTTAGATATAGAGTCGAGATTTCGGACAGTTGGATCCAGTTAATTCCATTCTCTATTAGTGGATGGGATATATGAAGAGCTGGAAAGAGATAGCCTACAGAAGGGAATCATAATATCAGAACCGTTTCTAAGCGGATATACTGTTGTACTTTGTATGTTTGGGGGAATAAGGTCGCATAGGTACGTGGGAGCATGTCCGTTTTGAATACTAAAAAATAAATTTAATCTGCGTTTGCGTCTTCTCTCTGATAGTGTCTCCCAGCCTGTTTCTCTATATAAATAATCTATTTTTGTAAAACTTGTGACACCGGTGACAATTCTGGCGGCTTCAAGTTGAAGACTTTCTAGCTCATTTGAATAAACGATTCCACAATTATCCCACTCTTCAGAGGCATACTCAAACAACGGCCGTATAAATACAATATACAATTTTTCTAAATTGGTTTTCCCAACAGTGAATTTTAATTTACGTAGAACACAAAGGTGTTTTGAAATATTGGTAATAAGTTTATCAATATGAGTATTCCATTTGGCATCACTAGAAAAGTAACTCCAAGATGCCTATGATTCTGTAAGATGAAGTTACTTCCCATTAAACTGAAAGTTAAGGTTATTATCTATTTCTAAGTTAGAAATGATCATAATTTTAGTTTTTTCAGGGTTAAACGACATTAACCATCTATCAGAACACATATTAAGTTCATGCAGGTCGTGATTTACAACGTTCTGTATTTCAACCAAACTTGTATTTGAGTACCCAAGAGACGTATCATCAGCAAAAAGACTGCTTTGGGAATAAAGAGTGTCCCCTATATCGTTAATAAAAATGAAAAAGAGAAGGGGGCCAATGACTGATCCCTGAGGAAATCCAGCATAAACAGAAGAAGATAATAAAGAACAAGATTTATTAACCATTTTTTGTTTTCGGTTGTGCAGATAATTTTTTCAAACCATTTTAAGAAGACTACCATTTATTCCATATGAATATAATTTAAGTAATAGACCTCTGTGCCAAACTTTATCAAAGGCCATTTAAAGATCTCTTGTACTCAAAAACTACATTGACTTACCGTTATTTCCCTTGCAAGTCAGAAGCAACCAAACAATCTGATGAATTATAATGGTAAATTATGATGTACAAAAGCTGATGAGATGGTATCAATAAACTAATTAGATAAAACATACTTTTTAGCCTGTGATTGTGTCGCCATGGAACTTATTCTCTGAACACTTGACTGATTGAAAGAAAGGTGAATCAATCTTATTCCTACTCCGAGTATCAAACACCAAAATGTATGTCTCACTGTTGGATTTGGATCAAAACTAACAAAAAAATAAAAAAGCTCGATTTACATTTGTTGAATTATATAAAAGTAGTGGAGTTTGAAATAACTCCCTTCCTTTTATTGTGATAAGTACGAATGAATTGAAAACGTTTACACGATAAATAGAAAATATCCATCTAATTATGAAACTACACTCTGTTCAAAAATACTTCAAAATGGCTACACTTAAAATATCTTGAATTTGAATGATATCCTAAAATATTGAAATAAATGAGGTCAGATATTTGACAAGGGAGGTAATTATTTTTATTTGACATTTAGCATAAATGAGTTATTGAGATTATGTATCCAGCCTTTCTAAAATTGTGAAATTAGTCATTTTTGTTTAGGAAATTAAATGTCCAAAATTGTGGTGAAAATTAAATATTATTTTTTTTTTCATGTAGAAGTAACTGAATGAAGCTTCTGCGTTTTAAATTTCAGCTAATATGGAAAAGTATTTTCTTTTGTGGTACAAATCAACACCTCATGCATGCCCATAGATGAAAAAGAAAGGATATGAGGTAAATTTTAAGGACATTGTTCTATGATAATTCCCTCTCAATTTTAGGATTTCTTGTTTCCCTGGTGCCATTTAGCAATACTGATTCTTGTTTATACAGTACAGTAGTTTAAGCCCCATGGTGATTTCTGAAAAAAGGTTAAGACTCATAAGATAGTGGTTTATCTTTAGGCTCTAGTTCAAACATCTCATGGTATTGTCTTTACTATATTAATACAAATGTGTTTCATACTGCAAATTCACAGAAAATTTAATTATTGAGAAAAATTAGGGTTTCTCTAGGACTACTGTCTTAAATGATTAAAATATTCAAAGTAGGAAAGGGATACTCTAGCATTAAAAAAAACATACTTTTGTACAGTTTTATCTTATAGTTTGTAGTACTTGCTGTAGATACTTAAATACTTTTAACACGCCTTTTCGTAAGTTCGTTTCGATAGTCTATAGTCAACGTCCTTAATAAACAATAAAAGGATATGGAGTAAATGCACATGAGACAAAGCCTCTACAAATACATTGTATATATTCCAAGCAAAAGAACAACGCTTTTTATTGTTGTTATTCATCTTGAAGTCACCATGAGGCCTTCAACAATGAGCTAGCTCATACCTCATGGTAAGTTAAGGACAGCCCCTAGCACCGGTTTGAGCGTATTTTTTTGCTTAATGACGAACAACGCTACATCCATGTCAGCAAAAAAATTAAACTGGTAAAGTGATTTCACAATCACTGCCATCCATTGCCCTACAAAAGCACTAGTGGACGATTACAACATGTAGACAAACATAGGGCACTCACCAAGTAAGAAAACTTGCCATAATAAAATAGTGAGATATGGGGTTTATAAACAAGTAGTCAGAATTACATTTTGAAGAAAAAAAACAAAAATAATAAATGCCAAAATTTGAAATTATGCAAGAATATCTATATTTGAAATTTTCTTGCGAGGAAGTACACCATAACTGGACAAAATAGAAAGCATACGTCTTTTTAAGGAATCCACATTCCATCATAAGCTTTGATGTAAGATATATTTAACGCGGTTTTATTCTGTTGCGGCTTACTGAACATAAGTAGTACGTCTTAATTCCAATTTATCCAAAACGTTTTAATTTTCAATTTTTTTTCTAAATTGTTCTTTGTTTTTATTTATTCTAATTGTAGAATTTCCACTTTTAGACCTTTTCGATTCAGTATTTGCTTACCGTTGTACTATAAAAAAATGCACATATTTAGTGTTATAAATAAAGAACAATTTAACGGTCCTAAGAGAAACATGTACAAAATATCTAGTTAACTTGTTGTTAAGCGAAATTAATGAAATACCTTACTTAAAAAGCTGCAGTCTATCATTGGCGGCATTAATCTGAAAAACTCTAGATGGTCCTCCAACTAAAAATGTCCCCTGTTTTAATAAATATTATGAAAATGTATTAAAACATATAGATCATATTGGATTATTTGTTTTCTAGCATCAATTTATACTAGTTCTTCCAAGTGCATTCAAGAAACATAACTCATCTAAATTACAAGCTGCAAAAATTAAATCAACATTGACAAGTGATACTGTAACTGTGTTCGCAAGCGCAACACAAAAGTCTCCCAAACGAACTCCCATATTAGATTTCTGGTCATTTTGAGACCCTTTTTCAAACAAAATTTGGGCACGGGTTCCCCTTAAAAATTAGTTTATACATATTGGTGAAATCAATACATAAATTGAAGCAAAAACCACCTTTTCTCAAAATTTCAATATTTTTGTATGCTTTGCATGGCAACAACTCTTCCAAATGCTTTAGAAATTGATCTTTTATACCTTACAAATTTCCTTTGAGATTTCATGAAGCTAGTATTAGTAGTTTTTTTAGATATAGTGAAAAAATGATGAAAAAAATCAAGATTTCATTTTCCCATAGGGTTAACATGGAAGACTCCGCCCCTATTTGAGCTCCCAAATGTTCCCTAAATGGACCACTATCTGAAACATTATTAAAAGTTGCACAACTACATATAAGGGGCTAACATCCTACAAAATCTGAATGCTTTAGGTCAAATGGTTTTGAGATCTGTTTCGGACAAGTTCATCCAGACGAGAATAAAGAAAGAAGAATAACTAGATTTGCAATTGCAAGCAATAGCTGATCTCCGTCCTGGCAGCCAATTCGATGAGTCGATATTGTTCGCAGTGTCAAAATATATCTAGAAATCAATTTTCGTTGAAATCGGACAAAGTTGAAATTTTGACATACAATGGCAGCCAACTTGGAAATGGCGGCCATTTTGAATTTTTTTTCACCGTCATGCGTAACTTCACAAAGTGTTCCGATTTTGTGTCTAGTATCAAAGGATTCTGTTCGGGCAACTCGGAGAACTCGCGTGGAGACAAATTTATTGGAAGTAAAATAATAATAATAAGTTATAACTGTGTTCGCAGAGCGAAACACAAAAGTCTCCCAAACGAACACACATATCGGTTTTCAGGGCATTACCAGACTCCCTCTTAAAAAATGAACAGGGGTTCCCCTTATAAATTAGTTTATACATATTGCTGAAATCAAAACATAACATTCAGTAGAAAACACGTCTTTTTCAAATTTATAGGTTCCATGGCAACCAAATGCTTCATTACCCATTAGGCCAAACCAATTTAATTCTCTGTTTGGCGTCAACTTTATTTTTGAAATGTAGGCGGACGGGAGGCAAATAAACATTAACAAAATAAAAAACAAGATGGGAATTTTTAAAATCAACCAATTTTGATGTGAATTATGTACATCAAAAGTCAATTCCGTTGAACCCATTTCAGTGTATTCAGAGTTTTTTTTAAGTGTTTAGTAGTAGTATATATTTGTTGTCTTATTAATCGAAGCTTAAGCTAGAATCGTTCAGGTGATGGTATATTGGGCGCATACAGAATTCAACGATGGCAGAAAAAAACCAAACAAAATGGATTTTAATCGGAAAAACGAAAAAATATTTTTGTTTGTTTTCTCCTTAAATCACACATTTTTCAATGCACGCGCTGACGCCAAACATAGAAATAACTTGTCTTGGCCCTACAATTCTATACCTCTTTTCAAATAAAACTTGGGCAGGGGTTTCCCTTATTACCTAAGTAATATATATAGCTGTAATGAAAATACAAAAATAGGCTTTTCTCAAAATTAAAGGTTTCCATAGTAACCAAATACTTTATTATCAATTTCAGTATATGGTCTTCCAAACATTTAGATTTTATCTGCACTGATGAGACATAAGTTGTCGAAATGCGCATATGCAGAAAGTAAATTCACAGTAACCTCGGTATTTAGTTATTTTCAACCAATTTTATATCTCATTAAAAAAAATTTGGCAGGGTTTCCGCTTATTACCTAAGTGATACATATATCTGTAATAAAAAATACAAAAAGAGTTTTTTTTCTCAAAATTATAGGTTTCTGGCTTGGTTCCGTGGCAACTAAATTCTTCACTGTTCATTACTATCCATTAAAGGCTTCTTTCTAAAACAAAATTTGACAGAAGATTACCCTTATAATCTAGGCAATACATATTATAACAAACAGTATAATACATTTTCTCAAAATTCTGCTTTTATCAGAAAATCCATTTATTCATCAACAAATAAGTTTCTGGGTTTGTTTCCATGGCAAACAAATGCTCTTTTATCCATTACGCTCAATTTCAGACTTCCTTCCAAAAAAAAAAACAAAAAAAACAATTGGGCGGAGGTTCCCCTTATAACATAAGTAAAACATATTGCTGAAATCAAAATATAGTCATCAACATAAATTACTATTTTCACAAAAATTCCCTATTTTGATTCGGTTTGCATGACAACAGTAGTCATTTTTGAACTCCCAAAAATGTACCCCTAATTAACCCCCTTTTGAAAACATTTTTTGTTTTTTGCACAAGATATATGGGGCTAACTTCCCACAAAATTTCAAAGTTCTAGCTCTGATGGTCTTTGAGATCCGCTTTGGATAACTTCATCCTGACGAGAATAAAGCAAGAAAGAAGATTAATAAGTTATAACTGTGTTCGCAAGCAAAACACGAAAGTCTCCCGAACAAACTCCCATATCGCAATTTCTGGGCATTTTGAGACCATTTTCAAAATAAAGTTGGGCAGAGGTTCCCCATATAAAGTAAGTTAGAACCGAACCGTCAATCAAAAGAACGAACAATCCATGGACAATGACAACATCGGAAACACTAGGAAACAAGGACACCACTTAAGTACGGGACAAAAAAGAAAAATGAAGACACACATACAGATGAACAACACGCATTAAATGAGTGTATACATATTGCTGAAATCGGAACACAGATTGAAGCAAAAGGCGCCTTTTTCAAAATTTCCATATTTTTGCATGGTTGCCATGGCAACGACAACTCTTCTGAAATTCCAAATGCTTTAGAAATTGATGTTTCATTCCTCACAAACTTTCTATGTGGTTTCATTAAGCTAGTGTTAATAGTTTTTTAGATATAGTGAGAAATATGATGAAAAAAATTCAAAAATTCATTTTCCCATAGGGTAAACATTGAAGACCCCACCCCTTTTGAGCCCCAAAATGTAACCTTAATAAACCCCCTGTTCAAAAGTTTGAAAGTTCTATGTCAAATGGTCTCTGAGATCTGGTTCGGACAAGTTCATCCGAACGAGAATAAAGACAGAAAGCGGAATAATAACAAGTGATAAGTGTGTTCACAAGCGAAACACAAAAGTCTCCCAAACGAACTCCCATATAGGATTTCAAGGCATTGCGAGACTCCCTCAAGAAAAAAAAAATGGGCAGGGCTTCCCCTTATAACCTTTCTCGAAATTCCAATTTTTATAAAAAAATAACTCAATTTTTCTATAAAAATATGTTTATGTTTTTCTTTCATGACAAACAAGTGCTCTTTTATCCATTACACCCAATTTCAGACCCTTTCCATCAAAATTTTGGCAGGAGATCCCTCAGAAGCTATGTAATACATATTTCTCAAAATTCCTTCTTTTAATCATAAAACCTGATTTTTCACCAAAAAAAAATTCTTGGTTTTTTCCATGGCAACCAAATGCTCTTTTGTCGTTTATACCCTATTTCAGACCCCTTTCCAAAGAAAATTTTGACAGGGGTTCCCCTTTTTACCCGTGTAATTCATATTTCTCAAAATTCATTTTTTTATCAGAAAACTCAATTTTTCAACCAAAAACATACGTTTCTGTTTTTGTTTCTATGGCAAACATGTGCCCTTTTTTCCATTACACTCATTTCAGACCCTTTCAAAAAAAATTGGGGAGGGGTTCCCCTTATAAGCTATGTAATACATATTTCTCAAAATTCCTTCTCTTAATCAAAAAACCTGATTTTTTGAAAAAAAAGGTTTCTGGTTTTGTTTCCATGATAACCAAATGCTCTTTTAATTTGTCCATTAAACCCTATTTCAGACCTCTTTCCAAAGAAAATTTGGGCAGGGGTTCCCCTTATAACCTATGTAATTCATATTTATCAAAATTCCCTTTCTGATCGGAAACCTCAATTTTTCAACAAAAAAACATACGTTTCTGATTTTGTTTCTATTGCAGACATGGGCTCTTTTGTCCATTACACCCCGTTTCAGACCCTTTCCAAAAAAACATTTGGGCAGGGGTTCCCCTTATCAGCTACATTATGTATGTAATGCATATTTCTCAAAAACTTTCTTTTTTATCAGAAAACCTGATTTTTCAAAAATAAATAAGTTTCTATGTATTGTTGTAATCAAAATATTATCATAAGCATAAATTACTATTTTCTCAAAATTTCCATTTTTTGTTTGGTTTCCATGACAACCAAAATTATTTTGAAAGTTCCAATGCTGAAGAACCCTTTCTTACATTATAAAAACCTTTCCTATGGAGTGTCATTTTGCTAGTAAAAAGAAGGGAAACGGGGAATGTGTCAAAGAGACAATGACCCAAAGGGGAGTAATAATAAATCAAAGCCACCATAAGTATTAAAAATTTTTGAGATGCAGTGAGAAATGAGGTGAAAAATATCCAAAATTTCATTTTCTCATAGGGTTAACATTGCAGACCCCACCCCTTTTTGAGCCCCCAAAATGTACCCTTAATAACTCCCTTTGAAAAAATTTTTGTTTTAGGCACAACTATATATATGGGACCAACATCCTAAAAAGTTTTGATTTTATAGGTCAAAAAGTCAGTGAGATCTAGTTCGGAAAAGTTCATCCGTACGAGAATAAAGAAGGAAAGCAGAATTATAATAATAAGAAACGCAACAAAAACAAAAAGTCTCCCAACTTCGTTTGGGAGACTTAATAATAATAGTAAAAAGAAAGCGTAATGATAAAAAAGAAACGGAACAATAACAATATGTCTTCCCAACTTCGTCTGGGCAACATAATAATAAGAAACGCAACAAAAACAAAAAGTCTCCCAAATTCGTTTGGGAGACTTAAAAATAAGAAACGCAACAAAAACAATAAGTCTCCCAACTTCGTCTGGGAGACTTGATAATAATAGTAAAAAGAAAGAGTAATAATAAATAAGAAACGGAACAATAACAATATGTCTCCCCAACTTCGTCTGGGCAACATAATTATAAGAAACGCAACAAAAACAATAAGTCTCCCAACTTCGTTTGGGAGACTTAACTACTCACTTTTTATCTCATGAAAATAATCTAAAATCTTAATTGTTAAATTTTCATTAAGAGTATAGATGTCCCATGCTAATTAGAGAGATATCAGATTAAGATTATACTTAGTGCTTCATACGTTTGCCAAAAATAAATATGATAATTTGCGGATTGAATATTTACTTGCGTATTCATGCAGTTGTGCAATGCTGCAACACACACATACAAGTGTATATTTTATTTTAATATATCCACTGGAAACAAAAGAGACGTCGCAATAGATTTAAACTCATTCCCCTCTTTTAATAACATTCAGTGAGATTACATGCGATCTTTTCTTACCTTTATTAAAATGGAGAACATTCCTATGAACATAATAAGACATTGGAAAACGTCAGTCCAGATTACAGCCTTTATTCCACCCTGAAAAAGCGATATACTAAGATCCGAATAAAAACTGTGCAAACTTACAGTAAATATGAGTTCATTAGATTAAAGTTATGTCATTTACGTCATACAAAAATCAACGGAACATAAAAATTCAACAGATTTTAAGTTCTGATATATCAATTAGTTTTTAGATTTTAGATTATTTTCATGAGATAAAAAGTGAGTAGTTAAGTCTCCCAAACGAAGTTGGTAGACTTATTGTTTTTGTTGCGTTTCTTATTGTAATGTTGCCCAGACAAAGTTGGGGAGACTTATTGTTCCTTTTTTTACAATGTTACGGGTTTATCTGCACTGATGAGACATAAGTTGTCGAAATGCGCATATACAGAAAGTAAATTCACAGTAACTTCGGATACTGCACTATTTAACGTCGGAGTGAATTAACTGGCAAGAAAAGTTTATCGAGGAAATAACATCTGATTGTAACATTCTGATTCATATCATGTAGTCGTCTGTATATACTGCTTATCAGAATAGAACTGTATATCGTTAATTGTGTTTATCATTGAAATGGCCATACGACATTTAGTTGTTCATGATGTTGACCAATCAAATTTCGCGTTTTATTAGCAATTGCAATTATTTATTGATAAATCATTTTCTTTCATAGAAAATTTATTAATAAAAGAAACTTCTGCTTGAAATGAGAACTACATGTACTTACAATAGATGTATAAATTACAGCCGCTGTGGCTACACAAACTACTGACATCCAAAAAGACATGTTAGTTGCTGAAACATCGTAAATTATAAAGACGATAGTGTTTTCGCGCCCAAATAAACACTATTATCACACTGCAATATGAAATATGCAATATCTATTTTTTGCAAATTCTGTTGAAACTTACAGCGTATATCCTCATGAAAAGCTCCATCTTTAGCTAATTTGGCTCTCCATTTAGATTATATTTGTTATTTGTCTTCTTTCAGTTTTTAAACATCAAATTTCCACATGTCTAGATTTTATCTACACTTAAGACACATAAGTTGTCGAAATGGTTATATGCAGATAGAAAATTTACAGTTAATATGAAAAAGAAAGTAAATGGGATAAATGTCAAGGAGACAACATCCCATATCCAGGTTAAAACGACCCAAAACAAAGCATCTAGGGGTCACCGTACGGTCTTCAACACAGTAAGGAACCTCACACCATATAGCAAGACAAGGACAAGCCAATGACCAACATATTCCTGACTTGGGACAGGCGCAAAAATTGCGATGGGGCTAACTCGTTTTCTTGGATCCAAACACTGCCCCTATGTGTGGTGAATGGCTAAAAAATCAATACACAAAAAGACTCACAGTAAAAATCAAACTAGAAAAAAGTCCAACTTATCAAGACGAATACACTTACAATGAAGTACATAAAACATGAAGACAATACACATTATTCAATAATCTGTAACCACTGAGTCGATGCCTCTGCTCGAGGACTATTAGTTCCCGAGGTTATTCACCAGCCCTGTAGTCAGTACTTCGGTGCTGACCCGAAAGCTGATTTTATTTGGAAACTTGCAATATCTAAACTTTTACAAACTTTGTTGAAAACTAAGGGAGCATCTCCCAAATACAAGGCTCTGTTCTCAGCTAATTTGGATTTCCATTTAGATCATATTGGTTATTTGTCCTCTATCAGTTTTCAAACATCAGGGTAATGGTCATTTAAATTTTTAATTTTTATTTACACTGTAGAGACATAAAATGTCGAAATGGTCACATGCAGAAATTAAATTTACAGTAAGTTCAGTGTTTTGTTATTCTACACTATGATGACTCTCTTTCGACATCATGTTAGAGTTATTCTAAGGACGAAATTCTACGTATTTGGTTTTATCTGCAATGAGGACAAATCATTTCTAAACGAATACCGAAGCAACAAACAAAAATATAACTCCAGAACACAGAGCAATTTAATGATCAAATATGCAGAGAACTCAAACGAAGAAGACGAAATAAAGAGAACATAAAACAGACGCAACCAAACATTAGCACTAGCAGAGCGAATCCCTTAAAATGAGTATCATCAGGTCCCTTAGAAGGGTAAGTATGACCTTTTTCACATGTGAGACCAGTGACATACAACTTATAATTCGGTGATATTGAAATACTGAAAATTTCCCGAGTCATTAATATACCTTTTCGGTTCCTACAAACATTTATATTATTTTGTAATTGATAATTTTTTTCTGGATATGAGGTATTACATGTGATAATATCGGTATTACGAGTAGTTAATACCCTTTTTGGGTGCACATTTTCCGAAAAGCTTTTCGGAAAATGTGCACCCAAAAAGGGTATTAACTACTATCTACGGCACTAACGAAAATAAGCAATTGTTATTCACTACAGTTGAGACGGGTAAAACGGGCAAGATTCTTAATTCACTCACATTTTTTACGTTGCTTGCGGTTTAAGCATTTTATAAGCAAAACAAAAATCTTATAGGTTTTACTCTTTTTCCAACGCTCAAGACACTTGTTTAACCTGTTTAAGACACTGCTTATAAACTCTATCATTTTTATATAACAAAGAAAAATAATAATCCAGTAATAAAAAAATGTTTAGAGGAATCGATATGAGTATTGTAACTTTTTACTAGATACTCCTATAGTGTCTCCACCAAATGCTCAACAACAAACAAAAACGGATTACAAATTTAGTATAAATGATAAGGCTTCCTTTTATGACTGGTATAATGGGTATTTTTTAATCAAGTTTAAAGTAGATAAACTAGCTAACGGAGCAGCACCGGACAACGACACAGTATCTGTTATTTCAGATGTAACAAATTTTCTTAGTCAAATGACAGTCCACCAAAACGGAAAAACAGTTTACGACTGTAATAATTTATCTCTAGCAAATCACGTTAAATCATTGCTTACACTTTCAGATGGTTATGTTAACAGTTTAGGCAAAAACAGCTTTATTTACCCGGATAACAAAGCGGTCACTGCTGATAATATAGGATTTGCTGCGAGAACAGCTTTAACTAACGCACGAGCAGAAGTAACAGCAGAAATACCACTAAATAGATTTTCTTTCTTTGCCTCGTTGGAACAAAATCTTTTACCCCCGGCACAGATGGGAATAACGGTAACAATAAACAACGATGATTATTTATTATACAAGGCTGCTGCTGTTGCTGACGGTAGAGTTGTAATTACACATTTTGAACTTTGGATTCCAAGACT
>MJUU01012541.1:118324-139089 GCA_002080025.1 Modiolus philippinarum | reverse complement strand
TCTAAACTTCTTTTCAAAAGGTACTTAATTATGCTCATTATAAATTTATAATGAATTGAACACATTATGAGAAGAAATGCACATGGTTTGCTGTAGCAATCATTATAAATTTATACTGACGGTCTAAACTTCTTTTCAAAAGGTACTTAATTATGCTTATTATAAATTTATAATGAATTGAACACATTATGAGAAGAAATGCACATGGTTTGCTGTAGCAATCATTATAAATTTATACTGAGGATCTAACCTTCTTTTCAAAAGGTACTTAATTATGCTCATTATAAATTTATAATGAATTGAACATGTTATGAGAAGAAATCCACATGGTTTGCTGAAAAAATTATTATCAATTTATATTGATGATCTAAACTTCTTTTCAAAAGGTACTTAATTATGTTCATTATAAATTTATACTGACGGTCTAAACTTCTTTTCAAAGGGTACTTAATTATGCTCATTATAAATTTATACTGAGGATCTAAACTTCTTTTCAAAAGGTACTTAATTATGCTCATTATAAATTTATACTGAGGATCTAAACTTCTTTTCAAAAGGTACATAGTTATGCTCAATATAAATTTATACTGAATTGAACATATTATGAGAAGAAATGCTCATGAGTTTCCTGAAACAATCATTATAAATTCATACTGAGGATCTAAACTTCTTTTCAAAGGTACTTAATTATGTTCATTATAAATTTATAATGAATTGAACATATTATGAGCAGAAATGCACATGGTTTGTTGTAGCAATCATTATAAATTTATACTGAGGATCTAAACTTCTTTTCAAAAGGTACTTAATTATGCTCATTATAAATTTATACTGACGGTCTAAATTTCCTTTCAAAAGGTACTTAATAATGCTCATTATAAATTTATCATGAATTGAACATATTATGAGAAAAAATGCACATGGTTTGCTGTAGCAATCATTATAAATTTATACTGAGGATCTAACCTTCTTTTCAAAAGGTACTTAATTATGTTCATTATAAATTTATACTGACGGTCTAAACTTTTTTTCAAAAGGTACTTAATTATGCTCATTACAAATTTATAATGAATTGAACATATTATGAGAAGAAATGCACATGGTTTGCTGAAACAATCATTATAAATTTATACTGAGGATCTAAACTTCTTTTCAAAAGGTACTTAATTATGCTAATTATAAATTTATATTGGGGATCTGAATTTCTTTTCAAAAGGTACTAAATTTTGCTCATTATAAATTTATAATGAATTGAACATATTATGAGAAGAAATGCACATGGTTTGCTGAAACAATCATTATAAATTTATACTGAGGATCTAAACTTCTTTCCAAGAGGTACTTAATTATGCTCATTATAAATTTATACTGAGGATCTGAACTTCTTTTCAAAAGGTACTAATTTATGCTCATTATAAATCTCTAATGAATAGAACATATTATCAGAAGTATTGTACATGGTTTGCTGAAATAATCATTATAAATTTATACTGATGATCTGAACTTCTTTTTAAAATTGATCATAAAATTTTGAATGGTACTTAATTATATGTCAGAAGTTTGCTCAATATAAATTTATAATTGTGTGAAAATGTCTTTATAAAAAGAAATTTTTTCAGAATAAATTTATTCTGACAAAATCTACCATTTGTTTTGAATGATATTTAAAGGTTTAAAAGACTAAAGAATAAATTTATAATGAGCTTAAACAACTTACATTATCTTAACTTACATGTACTAATACATTTTCAAAATAAATTTATCATGAATTGAACACTGGAACAAAGGTATATTATGAGAAATATTGCATTTGGTTTGCTAAACAATCATTATAAATTTATTATGATGATTTTAATATCTATACAATATTTCAAATGACTTTGTCCATTTATTTTTGTTTATATTGAGGTCTGATATATACATATATGAACTCAATACATCCTAATATTGTTTTAGCTTTTTTTGAATAATTTGTTCTGTAAATGCAAATAAATGACAAGTTTATTTATAGAACAAGACAACATAACAACAAATACATACAATACAATCAAAATGAATTTATTCTAAGAAAGAACAATTTGCCCCCATGTTCTTAAAAAAATTACATTTCAAAGAAAACAGCTGAAATACTATTCATTGGAAAATAATAATTCCGTTAATATCTTCTTTTTCATTACATATCAATAAAATTGATTTAAAATGAATCAAATCCTGTTACAGAAGTATTTTCTGAGAATCATTGTATTTGGTTTCCATTGCATTTTTTCCATAAAATCATTCCTACTCATTGTTGATTTTAATAACGAATTAAATTGTTCAAAAATCTGATAAATTCAAAAGTACTTGTATTTAATTTAGAACATGTTTCATCAATCTTATAATTTCTAAAAGAAATACAAAGAAAAGTACTATTCAAATAGGAATTGTTAGATGTTGAAAAAATATATACATTTTCGTATCAATATCAAAGTGAAAACTGAAATGAAAAAGCTTACGGTATTATGTCTAATTGAAAGCCCCCTCCCTAATGAATGCCCCTAATTTTTTTCTAGGCCAAGATACTAATTTTGCAGAGTTCTGTTCTTAGCTGATTTTGGCTTTTCTATTAAGCTCCTATTGGTTATTTCTGTTATGAATTTCCAAATGTTATGGAAGACACATAAGTTGTCAATATGGCCATATGCAGAAACTCAATTCACTGTTTACTTCAGTACTTTCTTATTTGATACTAGTAAACCACAATCATAGTACGGTTCATTTGTCACGATAAATTTCATGGAAAAAGCAATTACAAAATGGATTCTGCGAATAATGGGAATTTAATATCACATAATATTTATATACTTTGTTATACCAGTGTTGCAATTATATACATGTAATACATTTTGTACTGCTAATTATTTTATTTTTTCTAACAATTTTGTTTTTATAATAAATGCCCCCTTTTTTTAGAAAAATGGGTCAAAGACTCAAATGGCCGGGTTGCATTTTGGTGTTTTTCTTATATATGGTCCTTATTTAATGGACCTTTCAAGTAAATGGGTCTATGTGGGCTGTATTTCAAGGATCTTCGTAGAAAAGTGTAGGTCTAAATTTCACAGTCCTGGTATATTCTTTTGAAAATATCAATAACTAACTTCCAAAGTCCAGAAAAATAGGCAACAAATTCTGAAATACTTTCATAAAGTCAGGTGCACTTCTTCAATATATATAGATTCATTCGGTGAAGTTTCAGTGATCTGGATTGAATACTGAAGGAGGAGTTAGTTTCACACAATAGGTACCGTAACCTCTGTTGAAAATGTCAATAGAAAAATTTTTTATCAAAAAGAATTTATTTTGTGCTCATTTGTATTGAAATAGGAACATATGTAATGTTTTTATTAATTGACATACATGTTCAACAATGCCCAGAAGATGTACATGTGTACATCTATTAAAAATGATGTTTGTGTCTTATTTGCCCTAGTGATCTTCCATTTAGCAAAATAATTGTAGACTTTCGTATCATTATCAAAGTGAAAAATGAAATGAAAAAGCTTACGGTATTATGTCTAATTGAAAGCCCACTCCCTAATGAATGCCCAGCCGCAGCAGGTTTGCGCCTACGTCCGGAATTTATTAAGCCTTTGTGTGTCTTGTCCTTTTTCTAGTTAGTTTACTTTATGTCTATAGGAGTCCAGGATGATGTTTATTTTGCCGGACTTGATTGTTCTTTGTTCGGGGGCCGACTCCGACCTGCCGTTGGGTGTGGGGTTTTCTCACCGTTCATTGAAGATCTTATGGTGGCTTTGAGTTGCTATTACTCCCCTTTGGGTCGTTGTCTCTTTGACACATTCCCCGTTTCCCTTCTTTTTTCTATTTGTTGGTCTTGGAGTACATTTACCAATGAAAGGTATCATATAAAGTAGTCTTGGCATGGTGTGTACCTTTTCTGGTTAATTCTATGGCGTTTTTCTGGAACAAAGGATTATTGGAATTTTCCTCTTCTATTTCGGAATCAGTTGAAGAGAAATTCAGAACAATTGAATTGTTTTGGTTATTTTTAAGGATTAAGTTTAAACCAAAGACTTCAAATATTTTTTTCCAATCAAACTTCTGCTAAAAAAGACATTACAATTAATTTTGCAACATAACAACTCCTTGGAAAGGTTATTATTAAGTAACATTTAAAAAAAAAGAACTTGTTTGGTCATTTTTAAAGATTAAGTTTCAACCGGAGACTTAAAATCTACTTTACCAATCATATTGATGTTAAAAGACATTAAATTTTAATTTTGCAACATATAAACTCCTTGGAAAGATTAGTACTGAGTAAAATTTTCAAAAAAATGATTTTTTTTTTGTCATTTTTAAGGATTAAATTTAAACCAAAGACATAAAATCTCATTTTCCAATTATATTTTTGTTCAAAGTCCTAAAATTTTGGACTACAAAATAGATATACTCCTTCGAAAGGTTATTATTAAGTTAAATTTTCAAACACACTTTAAAGTTTTGGTCATTCTTAATAATTAAGATTAAACCGAAGAATAAAAATAATATAAAAGAAAAACAATGTGTTTTAACACATATAAATTCCATTAAAAGGATATCATTAAGTCGAATTACCAAAAATCTTTAAGTTAAAAAATTTGGTCATTTTCAAGCCGAAGACTATTAATCTCACTTTGTTAATCATTTTTTTGCTAAATGTCTTTAATTTTGAACTACGCAATATTCATTTTAATACAATATATATGGCAGAGATAAGTTGTCACATTCCAGCATGCAGGAGTAAGGTTGATATATTTGGTTCGCTTAAATTTATTAACGTTCACGCTGCTTCCGAAGTGCGGCTCGAGAAATTGGTGGTTTATGTAACCTGAGAGACTTGGTTTCTGTAATTTTCGAAACATTTGTCTAAAAAAGGTATATTTTTCCCAAATTAAAGAAACAATGCATATTTTAACACCCAATAATACATATTATGGAAGCAAACTTTAGTACCCAAAATATGTTCCATAAATTTTACATGTTTCTAATATGTAAACCGTGCTGTGCGTGTTTACAGGGTTGACGACTTAAAAATAAGAATTCAACAATACAAAAGGTAAATCAAAACAAAATAGTAATAAATATTCATAAGACATGTAAAGGTTCAGTTGATATCTATCAAATACCAATTTTCCTCTATTTAAGTCAAAAACAGCAATGTAGATTCATTTTCTAGGGCGGCTTTGGTTTATGTATATAAACGGGTATGCGGTATATGGCTTATGTATCTGTGACATTTTGCTTATGTACTTGCGGCTTTGGTTTACGTATCTAAAATAGTGAAAACCAAGCTCTGTCAACATTATTGTCTTGAAATTGTAAACAAAATTGCTATTATGAGACTTAAAACGGGTTCTGGCAATCGTATTAACTTCGCTTCTCAAAGAGGACAAGAATATACCGTTTTATAATAAGTTACTGCAAATGAAAAATTAATGCTATTGCCAGGGAATCGCAATAATACGTGTGTGTATGGCAAGCAGTTTGGGAATTTATTCCCTAATTTTCTAATATTAAAAATAATTTTTTTAATTATTAAAAATCATTTTTTTAATTATTAAAAATCATTTTTTTAATATTAGATGTTTTTTTTAATATCAAAAACATTTTTTAATATCATAAATCATTTTAACATTAAATAATCGTCGGATTTTGTACTATTAAAATGGATTTTAAAATATTAAAAATTGACTTTTTGATATTAAATAATCAGTTCGATTTTCAAAATCAAAAATATTTTTTTCATATTAAATAATCAGTTCGATTTTAATTGTTAAATAAATGATTTCTAAATATTGGAAATTGTTTACATTTGTAATATTAAAAAAATTTATCACATATGAAATGTATAGTAAATATGGAAACGGCTAACGACTGGAAAAGCGACTTTCCGGATTATGTCTTCTAGTTTTTAACATCATTGCAAGAAGAAAAGTAAATATCCGCCTTGTTACCTCTTGTCAAGCGTTTAATTGACATCGATTGCGTTACCAAAGCTTTTATTTTTTTTAATATTAAAAGAAAATCAACATATTTTTAATATTAAAAATAGACCTGATTTTCTACTATTAAAAATAATTCTAATATTTAAAAAATGATAATTTTTAATATCAAAAAGGATTTTCTAGTATTAGAAAATGAATATTTTACAAAACATTTTTTAGTTATCAAAATATGCATTTTTTTAATATTAGATAATTTTCTTTCATATTATATGATATTTTAAACATTAAATGCTATCTTTTAATGTTGAAAATTATCTCATAATATTAAAAAATATTTAAAAATCTATTTTTATATTAAGATATATGAGGATAAATTTCTAACGGTTTGCCGTATGCGTGCATTTATTTCTAAATGGACATTCAGTATCAATACAAATGTAATAAGAGTAGGCATCTACACAGGAAAAAGTGTTTTCTGGAGCTTTATTAAATTTTGCATGTTACTGCATTGTCATAAAGTGCAACGGAATATAGAAAAATATCAAATTACAGTTCATATTTTCGAAATATGATCGGCTGAAATATCATTAGATAGTGTAGTTGTGTTGAATGCATGTTAAAATCACTGAATATGTAACAAATTTTCTCTTATACCGAGATTAGGGAGAACGTATGAATTTCAAATAATATTAGATTCGAAATTGTATAAGGAATAATAAGTATCACATTATTTGAGCTGAAGTAGAGAAAATGTAGTTATTCACAGAAAGTACAAACTACTATCCGTTCATCACTCGCCATTAGAACATTTTATACTTATGCGTAATAGGTATCTTATCAATATGACGAAGACGGCCAAAGTGTTAATACTATGAAAAGGAAAGGAAATGGGGTCAATATCAAGGGGAAACCATTCCATCTCCGAGATAAAAAGACCATAAACAAAACATTTAGGGGTCACCGTACGGTCATCAGCATAATGAGGAACCTCACACCATATCACAAGCTCTTAATTGCCAAAAAAGGTAAAACGGAAATTAATCAATGAAAACAAACCAAATCTAATAACCCAAATATCAAGAAACTAAAATTATAAGGAGACAAGCCAATAGCAACATATTCCTGATAAGTTTGTTTTTTTATAATATACGAATAAAAACGCCAAAAAAAAAAAAAAAAAAAAAAAAAAAAACAGACCAGAAAATCTTTTTTATAGTTACAGCACTAAACTGTCGCAATTGAAAATTTTTACATAAACCTTAGGTAGCACCTACAGAGGCCAACGTCGCGGTTACATGAGCCAAAGTTTCAGTTTTTTTGGTTAAAAAACCAGATATCTTCACAGATGCGTGAGGAAGTCGGACTGTGTGAACAAAATATGTATCCATTGTATATAAGCTGTGTTATATTCATATTTTGTGACAGGAAAAGGTGTCATTGCATAGTTATTAACGATTTATAAGATTTGTTTATTTTCACATATTAAACGTACCTCCTTTGCCTTTGTTGTGACGGTCGGTTAGCTCGACAATTTACCTATCTTCTACCTTCCATTACAGAAGTAAAAAATGTCTTATACAGAACATCTTGCCTTAATTCTTCTATCACCGTCATACCGGATGTATATTTTGTCTGATTATAACCACAATGCATCTGATTACAGCAGTCACAGTCTCGGGTTACAGCAACCACCAATTAACTCGGGCCGCACTTGGGAAGCAGTGGTTCAACTACCAAACAGACAAAAAATCATTATATTCGTCCTCAGTTTTACACGGTTATATCACTTTATTTTATTTTATATATATATATTTTGGATTTCTCTTAACAAGCATACACAATTCATATGTTTAATTCCATAGTGCCGCTTATGAGAAAGGCTAACTCCATGAAACAGAAATAACAGTACCAAAGATAAATAAAAATATGATGAACACGCGTGAAAAAAAGCACACACAAAACAAAGCCCCCCCCCCCCCCCCCTTTAACAAAAACAAAACAAAACACGTTTCAGCTTCAGTCACATTTACAACATGCTGTATCTTAATAGTCCGAGACTGAAGGAAATTAAATATTTACATTCGATTCCCTAGATGATAACGAAAAAAGACACCTAACCCTGATTCATGCATTTTGTTGTTCATTGAAAAAGATTGATGTTTATAGTCTTGGTTATATTACAAACATAATGATTTTTTGCTAACAAATTCCATCTTTTCTTTTCTTTCAAGCAGCAGAACTACCTCCCTAGAGTATGGAATGTGCAATTCACATCTGAAAAGTTAATGCCATGCATTCATTTCATGCTGTGGAACATACATTTTCCTGTGTCTTTAGTCTTTAATTTTTATGCAATGTCTCTAGACTTCGATTTAAGCAAATACCTTGCAATTTGTTCCCTCAGTATTCAACTACGGTGTTTAGAGCATTTTGTTTAAATGACAACTTAAATGATAAACATACAAATGCGTTGTCATATCCACGAACCTAACTTTATTTCCGTACCTAAGCTGTTTATTTTCATTGGACTATAATGGAATTTGATCTCCATTTTCATTTGATTTATAAACTTTCAGAAATGCGTCCACTTTTCGGCTTAGCTCCCACCCTCTCTGACATATAAGATGACACAGTTAACCTACTACATGTCCGAAATTTTTTTTATGTTCATAATTTGCTACGTTCAGCTCTTCGGCCTTTTTGTTCCATAACTGTTTTGGTACCAATTACCTTGAGATGTATTATTAACTTAAAAATTCAAGTTTTTATCTTGAAAATTAAAGTTGTCAAACTGAAAATTTAAGTTATTGTCTTGATATATGGCACACGAAATTAACTAGAACTTAGGGAAACCAGGATTATAGCAGGAAAACCCGGTTTACCGGGTCGGTAATCTTGGTTTAGCTAAGAAAATCCCAATTACCGACCGGCACAGAGTGCAACACGAGCATACAATGAAATACAAACATACATATATATGTAAATATATAACTAATACAAATACAGATATAAATACAAAAACAGTGAAAAAAACACTGTGACTAGAGGTACAGTAGCACATAAACTACTTTTAGAATAAAACTTTTTTGACAAATGGATATGCTTATAAATACTTACCTTTGGAATAAATTATATAGACCTTTCAGAAAAATGGAAATACTTATGAGCAGTCGTGTATTACATAAGGAAAAAGATTTCTACGGACGTGTAAACAGGAAATGTGCTTTCGAATCAGCAGTTTTATTTCCCCGAATAAACTTTTGAATAGTAGAAATATAATTCTGTATCATTAAGAAAGAATCGGAAACAGTTGACCGAATGCATTTTGAATTTTTTTTATATTAAATGTGTATCAAATGAACAGATATCTAATGTTTGAAGTTCATTTTTAGAATGAACAGTAAAATTGCATTTTTTATTAATATGAAATATTTTCTAGATAATGCATTATTTTTTTTTCAAGATTTAAATCTCAAAAATACTCTTTTTATAAATAAATAGACAAGATGACATAAAAATAAATAACATAATCAAATAATGATTTCAATACTAAATCTATTTTTTATAGGTTACATCCAAAATTCTTTAGCCAATCATATAACCTATCCGGTACTTGAGGTTTTGGTCGGTAAACCAGGATTACCTACCGATAAACCTGGTTTTCCTACTTTTGGTTAATTCCGCGCTGTAAAACCTACTTTACCGACCGGTAAAGCAGGTTAAGCAATAAAAACTCACGGGAAGCGGAGGTTAACATGCCTTTGATTTTGAACTCTTCCATTACCGTTCGGTAATGGGGGTTGTTTGTAGGTAAACCAGGATAACCGGTCGATAAACCTGGTTTTCCTAGGTTTTGGATAAATTAGCACAGGAAAACCCACTTTACCGACCGGTAAAGTAAGTTTAGCAATAAAAACTCCTCGGAAGCGGAGGTTAACATGTATTAAATGTTGAAAACCCCCATTACCGGTCGGTAATGTGGGTTTTCTAAGCTAAACCAGGATTACCGATCCGGTAAACCGGGTTTTCCTGCGATAAACCCCGTTTACCTAAGTTTTGGTTTATTTCACGTGCCATATTGAAATTCAAAATATTATCTCGAAATATCAAGTTAAAAAAACAATGTCCTAAATAAGCTTCCATGTCACGGTAATCCGGAATTGAGTGTAAAGTAATAGAGGCACATGTAATGATCAGTGTCGTGGAGGCGCGATTTACGGATATTTAAAAAGTTGAAGTCGATTGCACTCTTTATGTAATATACGTTTTAACTTTGTGAGCACTGATCTGTGTCACAAAGGCGATTTATTCCCGATTTCCCTTGAAATCGGTTACTAGAATTGTTTACTGCAGGCATGTACCGAAGAGAAGAAAAAGAAGGTTTTTCATTGGTTAAAGAAAAATATGCTTAAGAGTGTGTCTCGGTCTGATTTCGTGCCATTTGAAAAAAAAATGAATTTCATCATCGACGAAAGTACTTGAAAACATGCGTTTTATTTTTGATAGTCACATATGACATATTTAGCAATTCAAAAGCTCGATTTTTAGTATCTTGCTTGATTTAGCATTGTATTCATACACCATCAGTAAGGGATTACTGGTAACATAATAGCAGTTTTAAGGGTCATAGATATTAGGGAAAAGCACTATCAAATACATGCATGTTTTTGAAAATTTCGTCACAAAAATTTTTTTTAAGGACGCATTCTTATCCGTATTAGGACAATTTATAACTATAAATAGGTTATAAATAACACATTATAGATAGGCTATAAAAAGACAATAATTATAAAAAAACAATCGAGACATCAATATTTCAAGATTTTCTTTACCACAGATTTAAGGATCGGAGGATCGGTAACAAATAATTCTCACATATATCTTTTCATTTTCGTTGCATGCATGTTCCTGCACATGTTCAATACATTTTACCCTCTCCAGTTACTTTCATTTTGACAATGACGACGAACAACCACGCACGCATTCCTTAAAGTAATGATTTGCTGTTATGATATCAATATCACCTTTTATCTTTTCTTTAACTGGGAATTCAATTCGGTTGTTTTCAGCTATGGTACAAAAAGGTTATTGTCAATTGCTAATCAGCTGAACCCATAACCGGGATGGGAGGGGGCTACTCAGCAACAAATGAAACTTCAAACCTGGACCAGTTCAAAAATGGAGGGGTGCAAAATTTGTTTCATTAACAGGCTGTCTTGAATTTTCCCCAAAACAGTTAACAGTTAAAATCGTGTTGTATTGACTGACTGCGCCCCGACTATGCTCCCTCTTAGCCGTGACTCGTTGAGTTAACAGGTCTCGGATTCGGGAAAATAACTCGATGATCCCGGCATTATGTTGACATCACAAAAAACAAACTTCAAGGAAATTTTGCTGGCCGCTATAGTAGCACAGGTATGTTAAACAACACTGGTTTTACTTCGTTTCGAATCATTAAAAAAGGACATGGAAAATATATACTCTGCATTTCTCTGAGACATATAGATGCATGTCTATTTACATATATGTCTCTGGCATTTCTATATAACAAGATTTTCAGGTTTGAATTATCGAAAGCGGTAGGAAACACAAAATGCACTGAATCTAAGAGGTCAGTTCGATTCAAGACAAATCATGGCATTGGCGGATCAAAGGGGGGTTCCGGGGTTAGAACCCCCCTTATTTTTGGACAATAGTGTATTTTTTTAATTAATATCCTGATGTTTTACTCAAGAAATACCCCAAACATTTTCGCGCCTCCCTCCGCTCGCCGATATTTTTTCTCATTTCTAAATTGGAACCCCTTTTTCAAATTCCCTTGATCCCGCCTGCATTGCGTTGTGGAAGTTTATTACACAATCAATTTCTAAAACTTTTCTGGATGTGAGAACGGAAAATAATGTTGGCAATTAAAATCTTTTTTTTTAAGTTAGGATATATACACTGTGTCCAATCGAGTATGGCAACGGTTGTTTGGTATCTATTTCCTGTTAACACATCAATTTCAAAAATCCCCCAGTCAAATATTTTGATTTAATAATCATATTAGTTAATTGGAGATCGAATTAAGAATGAATTTAGATCATTTTTATATTCTGAAGTAAAGGAATAGTCTAAAACTAAAAGTGTTCCTGAATGAACATTAATTTGTGTTAAATGTTGAATGCAAAATAATTCTTATGCACATTTTTCATTTCTTAAAAAAGAGGAAGTAGTAAACAAACAACCGTTGACGTACCCGATTGGACACAGTGATATAAAAACAACATAACACAAACACTTTCATTTTAAAGATCAGCAATGCAAACTTATTCATTGCAATTATTTAAAATGGCTGCTATTAACCGGGAAGCTTAACTTGTGGATATTAGAACTAAATAATAGATATTAGAAAACAAACGAAGTCGGCTGAACTGTTCATTTCATATAGAGTAATAAATACGATTACTGATCAGTGTCACAGAGGCGATTTATGGATATTTGAATTATAGATATCATTAAATCGAATAATGGACATTTGAATTACAGATATTTAAAAATAAATTATCGATATCCTTAATTCGTGTCGAATTATAGATATCAATAATTCAATTATAGATATTAAAAAAAAATAATTGTAGATATTAATAATTCGCAACTGTTTATTAATATCTATAACATGATAGAAGCAGGCAACTTTTCATATGTATGCATTTTTTGTATGACAACAACCATTCCTATCTGTGACTATATTTAAAACCGAATTGCATTCAACTCTTCACTAAAATTCACATGCTATCTAAGCTTCTGAACCCGGGTTCTGGACTCTGGACTGTAATCTTATAAATATATTTTTGAAGTGTTCTATAGACATCCAGATGCATATCTTTGCCGATCTTTTTTAGTTAAATAGTTTACGAAAGGATATGGAGTAAATGAACATGAGACCATAACACATATGTAAATTCCAACTGCAAAAATTTTTAATGAGCTGTATGGCCATTTCGGAAATTAATTCCTCATCAGCAGCACTAGAACCCAAACAAATGAAATCCATAATTTCAAAAAATGTTTAAAATGCGTAAAACCAAACGAAATCCGAATAATCAGTAATGTTAAATATAGCTAAGGACAAAACTACGATGGAGGGAGTTAATCCTTAGTTTTTGGAATTTAGATAAATTTAGATAATAGTTATTGAACAAAGTGTACACATTAGATACTATCTCATGTACAAGTTCACAATATCTAAGAAAATTAAAGAGCATACATCTCTACCACGGGGAATTGTTTTACCAACTCCACACTGCAATAAAAGACAAACTCCTGCATTAAATATTTTACGAAAGGATATGGAGTAAATGAACATGAGACCATAACACATATGTTCTGTTATGTTCGAGTTATGTTCGAGTTTATACCACACGTATTAAGATGGTAAGATCAAGTACTTTCCTATAAATACACCTTTCATAGAATTGTATCGAAACGGCAAAATTAAGGAACTTTAAAATACATTTCTGCTTGATTTACTTACATTCAACTCTGCATCCGAGTTACTGCATAAGGTAGCGTCATGTTACGCCGAATATGCATGCATATTGGATGGTATATTGGTATACGAATATAATTTACTTTCCAGACCTGTATTCCTTTACTAACGTTCAAATTTACGTCAAGTTCAAATTCGAGTTTCCGTAAATTGGATGATCAGTTAACAATATCCATGCATGCATCCTTGATTGAAGATCATCAAGATATGATACATGTAACTAAACCATAACGTTAAATCATCATGTTTCATAACGTGGCAAATATTACAATCGTTGTCAACCTTTCCTTGATTTTTGAATGTAAATCTTTTTTCAGTCATGCTTAGTTATGATATGGTAACGTGAAAATTTTGCATGCGGGTATTTTCGGGGGGTAATTTCAGTATATTCGCGGCCAAGAATATAACACAAATATTCCCAAACGAGAATAATTTGTTTTTGCAGTGTTATTTGTGAAAACAGATTTATTGTCTAATATTTGAAAAAAAAGAAAACACAATAATTACGCATTCACAAAATGTATGTCCTACAAAATCGTGAAAAATAACACCCGCTTAAATTTTCACGTTACAGTATATTAGATTGGTAAAGATTTGATATTGTAATTATTGACTAACATTAAACATTTTTACTTCTGCTTACAGGACGTGCAGATTCAAAAACATTTGATGTAACATTGATGATTACATTAATAAGAAATTTGGCAGACCTGCCTCATCCTGCTCGTGGATTTGATTTACTGCCTCCTTTAGGGGATTTAACGCCCTGTTCCGACCTTGCCAGAATTAAACATTACCGTAACTACCTTGCTCACTTAAACGACAACAAGGTAGATAACTACACTTTCAGCAATGCTTGGGATGAGATATCTCACGTAAGTTTGCTTGAGGCTACAGAGAAAACTTGTAGAGATAGTGTAAATGCATAAAATTAGTAAGAAATAATCTTAAAATTGAAATGATTAAAGATATGACACAAAACAGCTTGCAACAAGGCATCATTTCGAAAACCACTTTTGCGTTGTAAAAGTTATCCTTTTTAATACAGCTGCCAGTACCCTTCTTAGAAACTTTTGGTGGGCAAGATGATTAAGACATGAAGGGATATTGAGTTAATACACACGAGACAAGTCTCTACAAATACATGGTAAAACAAAGCAATGGAACAACGCTTTAATTGTTGCTCTTGAAGTCACAAAGAGGCATTCAACAGTAATATTTTACCATACTTCATTGTAAGTTTAAGACGGCCCATGCATAACCATACATTATGAAACATACATTTGACTGAAAAAATATCTTGAAAATTTGATTTAGATTTGAAATTTAGTATGTATATAACATTCGACCTTGAGAATTTTTTTATAATATATTCTTGGTCATTAATATGGAATATTCGTTATTTCTAAGCCATAATTTGAAATTTGGAAGAATTTTGCACAAAAGTGTGTGGATGAAAGTATAATATTTTGTTTTATCATTGTTTTCTAACTGTGAAGTACGAAAGTCTCTGATTCTACGAATCTGTCAAAACACTCCTTCAACCTGTTCTGAAACCGACTTTTTTTATGAAAATGGGACATTTGTTTTAATCAAATATTGGGTGTACAAATATTTCCCAAATATGCAATTTTCGGTGCCCATCCTGTACAAGAATGGTTTAAGAGATAATTTCATCGATTTTAAAGGATAATTTGAATTTATGAAAACACACGGCTAATATATAATAATATGATAAAATATCTGATGCATTCTCACCAACACATATTCAATATTTATGACCAAGAATATATATTTAAACTTTAAAATCTATTTTATATATAGGGTTATTATTATTAAGGCTAAATAACGTTATAACTTTTTTTTAAATACAAGTGTGGACACAAAATTTGAGTGGACACAGAGCTGCATGCAAATATCCCATATGGATACTGATAGATCTTTATAGTATTACTGAAGTTTTTAAGAATGTAATTTTTATAACATTTAGATCAACAGTGCAGCGTATTATTATGAACTTCAATTATCATAACTTTCTATTATTAACTGCTATCCTAGAAATAGTTTGCTTCATTTAATTTTCTTGATACAGTATGGTATGAAATAGGTCATTAAATATCTACCATACAATGTTATCCGAATATTGAATTGAGGTTCATTGCTGTTTGGTCTGATGCCTAGACTCCCAAGGCCATGTTGACTTCAAAGTCCCATAGAAATGTAATGCCAAATCCATGTTGACTTCAAAGGTCAATAGAAATGTAATGCCAAACTCAGGTTGACTTCAAAATTCCATTGAAATGTAATCCCAAACTTTTGATATGCAGTTTAGTTGACATTTATGTAAAAGAAATCTGATATTGTTCATATACGGAAGCCCATATAGGACCTATCAAAATTTTTTTGAATTCGTTATAACGAATTCTGGAATTTGTTATAACGAATTTAATTCGTTATAACGAATTTTTGAATAAGTTATAACATATTTTTGAATTTGTTATAACGAATTTAATTCGTTATAAAAAATTCAAGAATTCGTTATAACAAATTCGAGAATCCGTTATAACGAATTGTAGAATTCGTTATAACAAATTCTACAGCGAATGATTTAACGAATTTTTGAAATTGGGAGAACAGATTGAAAAAACTGAAATCACAAATTTCTTAATTCGTTATAACAAATTTTAAAATCTGTGATATCAAATTTATTAAATCTGTTATTACGAATTCATCAATTTGTAATCTATGGCAAGCAAGAGTCACGAAAAATGAGGAAAACTGGTGTCTCGGCGAGATATGGAGTTTCTCTTTGTCGAAATACCCATCATTTCTGGCTATTCCTTCATGTAAGTGATCATGAAAATGTCAAGTGCAGAATTTAAGAGTAAAAATGCGTAGAACTGCAGAGAATCAAAGAGAATCTCTTGGCAAGTTGGATATACAGTAAAATCTGCTTGAGAGACAACCTGTATTAAGAGACCAGCCTGTTTTAAGAGACCACTTGAAATTTTCACTTCATAGCAAGATTAAATTAAATTGACCTCTATTAAGAGACCACCTGTCTTAAAAGACCACTTTCTCCTACCCCCTTGGGTGGTCTCTTAAAACAGGTTTCACTGTAGTAAGACAAAATTCCGCAAAGAATTGCGGAAAATCTCCCATGCAGTCTAATACAAAGGTTTCTCAGTAGAGAATGGAGAAGAATCTTTCAGAAGTCGAATACTAAGGAAAAGCTTTATGGTGAATTGCAGACAATCCCATGCAGTTTATTATTAAAGAAAAACTTTTGTAGATTGTGGAAAATCTTTGAGAAGTTTAATAATCAAAAAGTTTGCGGAAAATTGCGCAGAATCTATCAGTAGTCTTCTACTGAGGAAGTAGTTTGCGGAGAATTGTGCAGAATCTTTCAGTAGTCTAATAATTAGGAAAAAATGGCGGAGAATTGTGGACAATCTTTCAGTAGTCTATGCTTAGGAAAAGTTGGGGGAGAATTGCGGACAACCTTTCAGTACTCTAATACTTAGGAAAAAGATGGCAGAGAATTGCGCAGAATCTTTAAGTAGTCTAATACTTGGGAAAAAATTGCGGAGAATCTTTCAGTAGTCTATGCTTAGGAAAAAGTTTGCGGAGAGTTGCGAAGAATATACTAAGGAAGAAGTTTGCGGAGAATCTTTCAGTAGTCAAAGACTTAGGAAATAGTTTGCAGAGAATCTTCCAGAGAACTGAGGAGAATCTTTCAGTAGTCAAAGACTTACAAATAGTTTGCGGAGAATCTTTCGGTAGTCTGATACTTAAGAAAATGTTTGTGGAGAATTGCGGAGAATCTGTCAGTAGTCTATTACTTAGAAAAAAGTTTGTAGAGAATTGCGGAGAATCTTTCAGTAGTCAAAGACTTAGGAAATAGTTTGCGGAGAATTGCGCTGAATCTTTCAGCAGTCTAATACTTAAGAAAAAGTTTGCGGAGAATCTTTCAGTAGTCTTCTACTTAGGAAAAAGTTTGAGGAGAATTGCGGAGAATCTTTCAGTAGTCTGATACTTAGTAAAAACTTTGCGGAGAATTGCAGAGAATCTTTCAGTAGTCTTATGCTTAGGAAAAGTATTGCGGAAAATTGCGGAGAATCCTTCAGTCCTCTACTACTTAAAAAAAGTTTGCAGAGAATAAGGGAAATCCTCTTAGCAGTCTAAACTTAGGGAAAAGCTAGAGGAGAATTGCAGATAATCTTTCAGGAGTCAAATTTAGGAAAAGTATGCAGAGAATTGCGGATAATCTCCCAAGCAGTCCAATACTTAGGGAAAAGTCAGCAGGGAACTGCGAAAAATCTCCCAAGCAGACTGATACTTAGGCGAATGGTCAGCTGAGAATTTCGTAGAATCTTTCAGTGGTCTAATACTTAGAAAAAAGTTTTCAGAGAATTGAAGAAAATCTTTCAGTAGTCTTCTACTTAGGAAAAAAATAACATAAAATTGAGGAGAATCTTTCAGTAGTCTAATACTTAAGAAAATATTTGCGGACAATTGCGGAGATTTTCGGTAGTTTAATACTTTGGAAAAAATTGCGGACAATTGCGGAAATTCTTTCAGTAGTCTTATACTCATAAAAAAATGTCGGAAGAATTGCGGAGATTCTTTTAGTAGTCTTGAGAAAAAGTTTGCGAAGAATGGCGAAGATTCTGTAAGTAGTCTAATACTTAAAGGTTTGCGGAGATTTGCGGAAAATCTTCAAAGCAGTCTTATAGGGAAAAGTCATTGTTAGTGGAGAATTGCGGAGAATCTTTCAGAGGTCAAATACTTAGGAAAAAATTTGCACAGAATTGTGGAAAATCCTATGCAGTCTTAAAGTAAGTCAGAACCGAACCGTCAATCCAAAACGAATAACCTAAGGACAATAGCAAAATCGGAAACAACAAAGAAACAGAGACACAACACGAGTTCGGCACAGAAAAAAAATGAAGACACACACGCACACAAAGATCAACAACGCGGACCCAATAAAATACCACGGGTGAGATCAGGTGCACCAGCAGAGTAAACATCTCCTGCCTCTTATAAGACACCAGCCGTGTTGAACATGTCAAATCCGGTAGTAAGGTGAACTCCGGTAGAGGAAACAACAATTAAGCTTTTAAAGGAAAATACCTGTTGTCATTTGGGAAACAGATATCAAATAGCGGTCCACAAGATGGTGATGTCCACCGTAAAAATTCTGGAGGGATTACTTCAATTTTTGGGTAACATAGTCCATTTTTGAGCAACCGTTCTCTATCAAGATAGTCACTGTGTCGACCACAAGCTCTTGAATAGCGAATGAGCTGGGAGATGTAAACTCCGCATGCAGGCGCTGTTGAGGATGTTCTGAATTCCGCGTAATGGACGTTAACAGTTGTTTCAGGCTAATGTAACGTCACGTCTCCATGGCGTGTATCTATAGCTTTGTAATAAACTATAAAAAGTATTCAAGACGTCTTTTCTTTCATTCCTCAAAAGTTACGATAATTTCTACATATTTACGATAGGGATGTTGCTAAAAAGAAAAGGGAAGTTGACTATTGGAAAAGTGAATGGAAGTCAAGGAATGAGGCCAATGTGGAAGTGTTCGTAGTATCCTTAATTTCGAGCTCTTTTGGATAGATCAGATGAAGAAAATCACCAAAGCGAGGGTTGTTAAGTGACAAAATATCATCTGTATAACGGAAGCTAAAATTAAAGGATTGGGCCAGTTTTTTATCTTTATTTTGAAGAAGCCCTTCGATGAATTCAGCCTCATAAGAGTGGAGCAACAGATCGGCTAGGAGAGGTGCACAGTTTGTGCCCATATGAATTCCAATAGTCTGTTGAAAAACAAGTCCCAAACTGGACAAATATATTGTCGATCAGATACTCTAACATTTTAATCACTTCTTCTTCTGTATATTTTTTATCCGATTCGGAGTCATTTTTCACAAAGTAAGCTTGTTCTCTACCTACAACAATGTACCTCTATCTTCGTTCACCGTTTTTACGTGAGAAACATCTATGAATTAAACCTTTCAACGGAGGTTTTAGTTGTTCATGAGGAATGGTGGTGTAAAGTGTGGAGAAGTCGAAGGTTTTAATGCTGTTACAGTGTGATAATGATCTAGAGTTTAGGATGTCAAGTAAATCTTCGGAGTTTTTCAAAATCCACATTTCATTTACAACGCTACTTGAAAAGCAGCTATCACAGTATTTTTGAACACCCTCTTTCACCTCGAGATATTCGTATTTTTTCTAGTTAAATCTAAATTTCCTCTGAACAATTTGAAATGTGCATTTCAAATATTTTGAAATCGTGAAAAATTTGGATGCTAAACAAATATATCAATTACACCAGATAAAAATAATCAAATATCAGATTCTGTACGTGAACCTATGTTAGTGGTAGATGACTAAATACCGAAGTTACTGTGAATTTAAATTCTGCATATGCGCATTTCGACAACTTATGTCTCTTCAGTGCAGATAAAATCTAAACGTTTGGAAGACCAAAAACTCAAAGATGTATAAAAACTGATAGAGAACAAATAACCAATATGATCTAAATGGAAAGCCATTGCCACATTCGAAAACCCATTGGTGGGGCAAAAGAATTTTATCAGTGAATAGCCACATTGGAGATTGTTTTGTTGCCGTCGGACTAAATAATTGGTGATTATTGGAATTCTGAATGTTAGATCCATAATAGGAGTAGTAGACAAATGACAATTGTGCCGCACCTACCCTTTCCAAAGGAAAATCTTGCATAGGACCCCAACCACGACGGCCAGATACAAACTGACGGCATTCCTATTGAGCATAGGGTAAATACAAGAAATATGAATATCGTACACAATGGATTCGTTGAAGTCTTCCAAGACTACTTCATCAGCGAAGACGCCTTTCAAGAGAAGGTGCAGGACCAAAATCAGAAAGCCCTCAAATGGAAGGACTTGCCCACAGGGTTGATCTATAAGATATTTGAAGCATTAGAAGTGGAAGGCAAATTTGGCAAAAGCAAAAATTCTTATTCTGAAAAATCGAGAAGGGAGACCACCAAGGTATTGGCCTGCTCAACGCTCAACAAAGAAAATGGTCCCTTGCAAGGAGCTTTCGTTCAGAGCACTGGATTCAAGCTGAGCAAAAAATCTAGCCAGCAGTACCTCTGATACGATCTGGTGAGGAAGTAAAAAAAATACCAGAGGGCTAGGGGTAAGAATGCAAAATTTCTCAATCCAAAGCGGATTGGGATTTTTTTTTTT
>MJUU01012541.1:97974-111572 GCA_002080025.1 Modiolus philippinarum | reverse complement strand
CCCCCCCTGCGTGAAAACTGTTAAAAAAAATATAACAGGTATTATGAATGTTTATTTGTCATTTGGTTCAAGTACTGTATGTAACACAAATTAAATTTTATTTCTTGAGCTTTTTACTGTGGCATCGGACTGTACTTCTTCACATTTATTTTACAAATAGCATGACTTATCTATTTTGAATTTAAGAAGGACAACTCTAATGTCTTTCGTTCGTCTCTTTCGTAAGTCATACGTACACACGAAAGCGACGAAACGAGACGTAGCGATTTACGAAGGAAATATGGCTTAGAATGAAGATTTTCCAACTACTTTGCATATATAATTATTTAGTTAAAGAATCACAACATTGTAATTGGAAGTGTTAACATTTTTAAATTTACTTTCGCTTTTTTAACGTTTGTGCAATAACTAGTCCCCGTAGGTTTAGGTTCTCTTTCGTCAAAATGTGAAACATCTCTACTATAACCCTAACCCTTATTCTGACTGCAACCCTTACCCTTTTCCTTAATATGACCCTTTACACCATTTAAATTCTAATATTTGCCCTGAATATAACCATATCCCTTTCCCTGAATTTAATCAAATCCATTCTGTTAAATTACCCTGCCTTTTTTCTTATATTTAAGCATTCTTTATCGTAAGTATTAGACTGTTTGGGATATTCTCCGTAATTCTCTGCTGCCTTTTCCCTGAGTATGAGACTGCTTTGTAGATTTTACACAATTCTCAAATTGATGATTTTTTTCCTTAGAATTAGATTGCTTGTTACATGTAGAATCTCCGCAATTCGCCATTGAATTTTTCCCTAGATATTATACTGCTTGATAGATATTACGCAATTCAAGAAATGCTTAAATACTGTAAACGTATTAATTTTTGCGGTTCTTCTCCGCAATTCTCCACTGACTTTTTTCCTATGTATTATACAGCCTTCCAGGATCTCCCCTGGACCCTTATTATAAGTATTGGACTACTTGGGATATTGTCCGCCTTTTCTTAAATATTAGATGACTTACAGATTCTCCGCAATTCTTCGTCGGACTTTTTCCTAAGCATAAGACTGCTTGTGAGATTCTCAGCAATTCTCTGCTGACTTTTCTTACTAATAGACTGCTTAAAAGTTTCCCCGTAATTCTGTGATGCCCTTTTTCCACGTATAAGACACTATTTTGAGATTCTCAGCAATTCACTGCAAACTTTTCCTAAAGAATTTGACCACTAAGAGATTCTCCGCTGACACTTTCTTGTGTATTATACAGCCTTGGAGATTTTCCACAATTCTCTGCCAACTTTCTCTAAGTATATACTGCTTGAAAGATTCTCTGCAATTCTCAAACTACTTTTTCCTAAGCATCAGAAAACCGAAAGATTCTCCGCAATTTTTCACTGTATTACTAAGTTTTCACTAAGTATTAGATTGCTTTGGATATTCACAATTCTCCTCCTACTTTTTTCAGTAGATAGGTAGGATGCATAGGAGATTTTTATGTTAGTATTTTTCGTGATTTCTTACATGAAATATGAACCTAATCTCTGCCCGGATAAAATGTATCTCGTCAAAATACTAGAATTGTCTTTTGAAATACTAAATTTCTGGCCAAAAACCATAATTTTCGAGATCGAAATTCGTTTGAAATTTGGGATTTTAATTACCGATCGTTATATTGCTAAAGGTCTCGGTCGTTGATAAGGAGCATGATTTGAAGCTCTTGCCCTGAAAAAACACAATAGCTGTTTTTAGTCAGGTGTCATCCATGCACTAATATGATTCGGGGGATTTTATGTCTGAAACCTAATAACTGAATCATTGAGAAAATAAAATTTGTTAAAATTTTGTTTAATTTTGTACTGCATTTAAAATATCTTAAGTGCAATGTGAAGCCAAACGTTGAATGTCGGTTAAAAAGGTGTGTTTTAACACTGATTTAGACGTTGGAATACACGTTCCTACTAATCGATTCATTCTTCTTGCTAGGCTCAAGCTCTCAGTTGGATGAAACTGAGAAATTTAACTGGCTTACATAATGAAATTCCACAGGAAACTTAATCTTATGGTTTTGACACTATATTTCATCTCTTGTCGTGAAAGGTTGAAATAACTAAATATCGAAGTTACTGTGAAATAACGAAACATCTCGACGAAATAGCAGGGTCGAAAAACATACAATGCCAATCGGAATTAAGGTTTTTAAGCAAGTAACTAGGTTTCATGCAGGCGGAATTATGGTTTTTCAACGAATGCAAGCTACAATATATCTCGTAGTTGGGGTAGGGGCTTTCAAGAGACTATTCATCCCGATCATGATTGAGATAAGGGGTATTTGAGCGAAGAAACTAGAAAATCGGACGAGAACACGGTATCTAGACGTTATATCAGAAATCCTGATTTTATGCGACTTTGGCATGCCATAGTTTAACAATCTGTTATAACGAGTTCTCGAATTTGTTATATCGAATTCTAGAATTTGTAATAACGAATACTAGAATTTGTTATAACAAATTTAATTTGTTATAACAAATTCTAAAATCTGTTATAACGAATTCAACAATTTGTTATAACGAATTAAATTCTTATAACGAATTCAATAATTTGTTATAAAGAATTAAATTCTTTGTAACAAATTCTAAAATTTGCTTAAACGAATTCTTTAATTTCTTATAACGAATTAAATTTGTTATAACAAATTCAAAAATCTGTTATAACGAATTCAAAAATTTGTTATAACGAATTAAATTCGTTATAATAAATTCGAGAATTCGTTATAACGAATTCAAAAAAAAAATATTCGATAGGTCCTATATGGGCTTCCGTATTCAGAAGCGGTTTTTACAATGAGATATTATTTCTATATCCTTTGAAGTACATAAAAAATTTTGAAAAGTGTATTTGTAAATTATACTATTTTTATTCTAATTAAACAGAGAAAAATTATTAAATGGTGATGCAGCTTCTAAACAAAGTGAATCGTGATTCTGCAATTGACAAAAAAACTGCATCAATTTACCTTTATATTAATTGATAAGATAGGTAATATCAACATTTTTCTTTTCTTAAATCTAGACTTTTTTTGTCGATTTAGCCTTGTGACTTTCGTCTCCTTTATAAAAAATCAAAGTGCTCATATGCAATGGGACTCGTCAGTAGGTAGTGCATATGGAACTGCGATCTGGAAAAGCTTGCTGTTTGAAATGTGCAAAAGAAAGAACTCGATGAACTGTTAAAAAAGAACAAAATAAATGTTTTTAGATGTTAATGAAATACAAAAAATATATGTTACAGTAGTCAAAGTAATAAACCAACATATTGGGCTAAATCAAAAAATAACAAGTGAAATTTAATGATAAATAAAAATTGGACAATATTTCGGCATCTAAGATCTTTATCATGGAAAACATATTTTATCAGCAATTACAAAATTCACGTCGTTAGGACACATTGTCCCATATACACATTTTGCAAAAGTGCCCTAATTTTTCCTGAATGCTGGCCTACAATCAAAGGTCCATAAATGATCCTACAATGTATAGTGATGAAGGTCTTAACTCATCTGTAAACTTGAATGTAAGTCAATTAAATGGAAAGTAAGTCAAAGTAACCTAATATGTGATTTGACCTGTTGCCTTGATGCTGACCTACCATAACAGAAGCATGCATATGCAACGTCAGATGATCCTATCATGTAAAGTAATCGAGATCTGAACTTGTACATAATAATAGTCAATTTCTTGAGAATTTATCGATATATAACCTGAATATTATGTTATCTGTAATCTTCACAGGGGATACGGCTCAGTGAATATGAAACACTGACAGAGAATATGAACCTGTATCCCTTGTGAAACCCGAATAACTAATTATTGTAATTCTGCCAGAAGTGGGAAAATTTTCCTTCAGAAGGGTTTAAAATGATTTTGTTACCACATGGTTACAGTCTCATATCCCCTGACTATCAACTAACCAATCAAATTTCAAGATTGACTTGGATAATTCAATTCAACAGAATATATGTTTCGGTTACAGTGAAGTCTAGTGGGACCAAACTCCTGCTCACCGATTCTCATTACGACATATTTACACTGCAGATATCATTGGTCTGTCTATATATAGCTACCTACATGTACATACCTTTCATAAAATATGTACAAGTCATTTCTTACAATTTGTAAGTATGTGAAGAAAGAATCAGAATACAATTATCATTCGTGACATAGGGCGGAGGTTCATTGCGAGATCACTTTCACCCAAATTCTGCCAATTTTCCCAACTTTCCAGTTTGACGACGAAAATGTTTTCAAACATTCTTTAACAACCTGATTCTTCCCAATTTATTTCTCTTGTCAGATCCAAAACCCATTTTCTTTTTATGTGCACTTATTTTAGAAGACAATTCCTCTAACAATGGCTTACTCAAATCCTCTTACCATTTTACCAATGGAGACCTAAATAAATCCAAAATGAAGGCTAAGTCACATTTATTAGTAATTACTGTCTTCTAACCCGCATAATTCCAAGATAATTACAGATGTATTCATTCTCATCTGATCTGACATATTATGAGGTGAGCAAAAGTATTTTATTTTTAAATTTTTTATTGCCTCCCACCTTTAAATTAGATATGATTTTGAGAAAACCTGTAGTCTTGTCAGACATGTTACTCAAAAAGGAAATAGTTGTATTCTGGTATTTAAACCATGCTTTAATTCTACTACACATCTCATTTTCTGTGAATCAAAAACAAAAGTAAACATTCGATCTGTTTTGAAAAATGGGTCAAAGACTCAAATGGCCAGGTTGCATTTTTGTCTTTCAAGCTGTTAATTGTTGTTTTACACAAAATAAAGGTCCCATTTTATCTGGACCCTTAATCATGGTAATTTCATAAAATGGTACCCTCTCCACCAGGAATGTTTAACATAGGTTATCAACGATTACAAAGTTTGTCTCGTTATGACATATGGACACAGCAACCAAATTTTGCCTGGAAGCTGACCCAATATCCCTGAAGCATGCATGATGATCTTACCATGCACAGAGACTGAGATCTGAACTCCGACATAAACTCTCAATTGGAAAATATAGGTAAAGTGATCTAATTTTGCCTCGCTGCTGACCTTCCTCCAAAGATGCATGCAACATCAAGCTGTAATGTAAGTCTATCATGCAGAAAATATAGGTCAAAGTGACTTAATTTTGCCTGGATACTGACCTACCACCAAAGATACATGCACATGCATGCTAAAATTATCCTACTATGTACAGTTACTTAGATATAGACTCTGATGTAAATTTGAATGCAAATCGATCATAGGAAAAATGTAGGTCAAAGTGACCTAATTTTGCCTTGATGCTGACTTACATGTACATCAAAAGATGCATGCACGTGCAAGGTTAGATGATTCTCCCATGTATAATTACTTAAATCTGAACGTAAAATTGAATGTAAGTCAATCATGCAGAAAATAAAGGTAAAAGTGACCCAATTTTGATTGGATGCTGACCTCCCGCCAATGATACATGCACATGCAAGGTAAGATGATCCTACCATATACATTTACTTAGATCTGAACTTGGACATTAACTTGAAAGAGGTCGATCATGCGGAAAATATAGGTCAAAATTTAAAGTGACCTAATTTTGCCTGGATGCTGACCTACCACCAAAGATGCAGGCACAAGCGGAAAATATAGGTCAAAAGACCTATTTTTTTGGAGTTTGTAAGATAGCCCAAGGTGCAGCTGTATGGAAGGTGCAGCTGTATGGATAGTTTTATGACCCTATCCTTCACAGTTACCAGGATATACACTTAAACGTGGATGTGGAAGGGGGTACTCCAATATTCCCCCTCAACTTAATAGTAGTTGACGCGAGCTATTAACTAGAGGCTCAGATACTGAGCATGAATCGCTCACCTGACAAAGATGCTTCTAAGCCATGCCTACGTGTATGCTGATGACAAAAATGTTTTTCCGAAAGGGGCTAATGTTAAGCTATATTATCTCCTGACATCCATGTTTTTGTCAGATTCAATTGAAATAAGTATTCTTTGTTAACATCTTTCCTTGCGTTACACCAGTAAAGTTAAGTTTGCTTTTACTGGTTTCAGAGTAGATAATGAAAATAAAGATTTTCCCATAGGATCCTATGTTTAACTCTTTTCCGTGCTGGCCACTTTGCTTCTTTTTATCGGATCAAAACAAAATTATCAATCTTAGTTATGGATCTTCCATATATTATTCCTGTAAAGATGGGTTGAATTTACTTCATTGGTTTCATAGGAAAAGATGAAAATGTGATTTTCCCTTTGCAATGTTAAAACTATGTTCTGCGCTGGTGGCCATCTTTTTATCGGATTGGAACGAAATGAGCAATCTTTGTTAAGGGCCTTCCATACTTCATTCCTGCAAAGTTAGATTACATTTGCTTCAGCGGTTTCAGAGGAGAAGATGAAAATGTGATTTTCCCATAGGGTCTAATATTAAACTATGTTCCATGCTGGCAGCCATATGTTTTTATCAGATCCAGGGGAAATGAGCAATCTTTGTTAAGGGCCTCTAGTACATTATATTCCTGTAAAGTTTGGTTGAATTTAATTCAATAGTTTCAGAGGAGAAGATGAAATTGGGACTCTCACATAGGGTCCAATGATAACCTTTGTTACCTGCTGGCGGCCATGTTTTTTATTGGATCGGTAGAAAATGAGCAATCTTTGTTGAGGACCTTTAGTACATTATTCATGTAGAGTGTGGTTGAATTTGCTTCAGTGGTGTTAGAGGAAAAGAGGATAATGTGATTTTTCTTTACGGTCAAATGTTTATGCTGGCGGCCATGTTTTTTATCAGTTCGACACACAAATGGCAATCTTAATGGAGTACCTTTACTACATCATTCCTGTAAAGTTTGTTGCATTTGCTTCAGTGGTTTCTGATGAGAGGGTAAATATGTGATTTTCCCGTAGGGTCTAATGTTTAACCTAAGTTCCGCACTGGCGGCCAAATTTTTTATCGGATCTGAACAAAATAAGCAATCTTTGTAAAGGACCTTCCATACACCATTCCTGTAAAGTTTGGTTGAATTTGCTTCAGCAGTATCAGAGGAGAAGATGAAAATGTGATTTTTCTCAAAGGGTCCAATGTTAAAACCTAAGTATCGCGCTGGCGGCCATGCTATTTAACGGAATGGAACGAAATGAGCAATCTTTGTAAAGGACCTTTCATACATCATGCCTGTAAAGTTTGGTTGATTTTTGCTTCAGCAGTTTCAGAGGAAAAGATGAAAATATGATTTTCCGATATGATACGGTCCCATGTTCCGTGCTGACGGCCATTTTTCTATCAGATCGGAATGAAACGAGCAATCTTGTTGAGGACCTTTCGTACATCATTCCTGTAAAGTTTTCCTGAATTTGCCTCAGCGGTTTCAGAGGATAAGATAAAAATGTGATTTTTCACATAGGGTCCAATGTTAAAATTAAATTCCGCGCTGGCGGCCATGTTTCTTATCTGATCGGAACGAAATGAGCAATTTTTCTATAGGACCTTCCATACAATGGGTACCTTCTGTTAAAAATGTCGATAAAAATGACTCAGTTCAAAAGTCTGGAAAAATACACCCAAAAATTTCCGAAAATATATATTTTGGCTTAACAAAATTTGCCTTGACCTCCGAATCGAATTGTCTTTCCCTGATCAGTTAGTCAAAGACTGTTTGATTTTCAGGGGGTGGCCTTTGATTTCGATCCATTAGCCGGAATTGTTTTTTTGGGGGCTGTTTGATGGTCAGACAATTTTTCCACAATGCACTATGTTAGGAATATTTGTTGAGCAAGGCCTTATTTCATCTGTCAAGTGTCAGTCGATCAGCACCAGTCTCACACAAAGCTTATAAAATTTTGCTGCAAGTTTCTTTGTTCTTCCATTTTATGCTTTGGTCTGTCATAATTTAAACTAATCTCAAGCGAGGCAATTATCAAAACTTGACCAGTGTTGAATAAAGTGAAGGTCATGACAGTTTTTTTTAAACCCAGGTACTTGTCAGGGGATTTCGTTTTGTTTCAGCACAAAAAAAACCCTTTCACGATAACCACATTCCTGCAATTTTGAGTGGAAAATGATAACAGTTCCCGCAAAAATGACGTCATAGGACAATTTATCAATGCGTCACATATATTATTACGTTGCATTTATCTTGAAAGGGTTTACTGTGTCTAGAATTTTTTTTTTAAATCCCAGGCCACCACATGAAAATCAGGAGTTTCTAATAGTTACTAAGAAAGACACATTTACCCATCGTGCCACATGAAAGATTGATCTCATATTTCGGTACACATGTCTGCAACCTTTCTTCTGCAATTACAGCTACCCACTTTTAAATCGTCCTTATATCTGTCCTTTTCAGTTGCAGCTGTTCTTCACTTTTACTTTTTCATACCATTTCTTTGCGACTTCGAAAACTTCAGGCCTGGTCATTTTCGGACCTTCGAACCATCAGCCCTTTCTACTATCGGACTGTCGGACAACCGACCTTCAGACAAGGGGACCTTCGGACTATCGGTGTGTAATCAATTTCAAATGGTCCGTGCTTTAATCCCAGCTATTCATCGATCCATGATCAATGTGTAAACAGTTAACAATAGCAAGTGAAAAATTGTGTCAATCTATCAATTTGAGACACGGGAAAAAATGTGTCAATCTATCAATTTGAGACACAAGTATGTGGGATCATGGACCTACTACCCCCCCCCCCCCCCCCCCCCNTTTCCTCCGTACTTTGGACCATCAGACCGTCAGACCTTCGGACTTTCGAACTACCAGACCTTGGGAATATTGGTGAGTAATGAAAATCAAATGGTCTGTGCTTTAATCCCAGCTATTTATCGTGACCCGTGTGTAAACAATTTACAACAGCAAGGGAAAAATCTTGTCAATCTATCAATTTATGACAGAGGTACGTGGGGTCATGAGCTTCTACCCCTCCCCCTTCTTATCGTGTCTATTCTTATTAAATCGTAAAAAATATTGTGAAAGTAAAACGACCAGATTTATTCAGATTACTGACATAATGAGATTAGTAGTAATATAACGTTTAAAAAAAAGGGGGGGGGGTAGTAGGCCATGACCCTACGTCCCTGTGATTTGTGACCTCAATTCCCTCAATTTCAAGTACAAAATGAATAAAGCATCAAGTTATGGCAATCAATACATAATGCACAAAAAGTTTGGGAACCAAGTCATGTGAATCTCGATTTCTTCCATTCAGTCTACATATTCTGGGGAAATTGACCCTGTCACATCGTCATAATAGACATAGACTATCTGTAAGATTTGAATAAAAGAATGAAACCATGGCATTAAATAAATGACGTTATATACCTTACTTCTCTCTGTACCTTGTTTTTAACAAATAACTCAATACCGAAGTTACTGTAATTTTGATTCTGCATATGCGCATTTCGACAACTTATGTCTCTTCAGTGCAGATAAAATCTAAATGTTTTGAAGACCATCAATCCAAATGTAGGTCAACATCTTCCCATGGTAAAACTAAACCACGTGACAAATTTATTTGGGCTATTTCAATATTTTGGTAAACTACAATATCAATATATCTTTTATTTATACACGTGTACGTCCCATAAAAATATATAAAAAAGGCATGATCATTTTAGAATACCGCCTGTAATTAGCAAAAAATTGAATCGACTGTGTTGCATTTTACGGAAGCCCATATAGGACCTATCAACATTTTTTTTGAATTCGTTATAACGAATTCTTGAATTTGTTATAACGAATTAAATTCGTTATAACAAATTCAAAAATCTGTTAAAACGAATTTAAAAATTTGTTATAACGAATTAAATTCGTTATAACAAATTCAAGAATTCGTTATAACGAATTCAAAAATATTTTTGATAGGTCCTATATGGGCTTCCGTAGCATTTCAATTCCACATGTAAGGAAAATTCTTTCTATGTAAGATTTTGAGGTCCATGACGGGGATTTTTTGCAACGCCAACACACTATTTTTATTATAAAATTTTAAAAAGTATCAATTCAGGATGTCTCACAAAGCAGATTTTAGTTAAACATTGGACCTTTATACGGCGATCTTGTAAACTGCAGTTTGAAAGATATATTCATTTAATATTAAGCACATCTTCGCATTTTTATTTCGGCCAAATCTGCCCCAGATATTAAATTGATCTTATGTATGTAAGATTACTTTGATTACTTGACACACAAGTTGATTACTTATTCCCTATTCCCAATTCCCTATTCACCATTTGCTTATTCCCTAATCGCTATTTACGTATTGCTTATTCCCTGTTCGCCATTTACATATTCCCTCTTCCCTATTCCGTATTCGCTATTTACTTATTTCTTATTTCCTATTCGTCATTTACCTATTCCCCATTCGCCATTTACTTATTCCTTATGCCCTATTCCTCACTTACTTATCACCCGTAACTTGGTTAGTTGATTGATTGATTGGTTGATTCTTTTGATTAATTAATTGATTGGTTGGTGTTTAACACCATCTTTAGCAATATTTCAGATAAAACAGTCGTTTGAAATATAGTTAAGCTATCATGAATAAATAAAGCAAATTTCTAGATACAGAGAGACCACTATATTATACACTGCATTCGTATTTAAAAAATACTGTAGAAGCAGAGGCTGAAAGCTGGGAAATAACTAATGTTTCATGTAACAACTACGTCTAAAATATCGAAATCATTGTTTTGATTTTGATAGTTTGATCTGGAAACCTACTTAAGATTAATTTTGCAATATGTCTTGAAATATTTTCAAAAGTGTATTGGTAACACTTTAGAAGTTGCCTGCAACAAAATAATGAGAATCCAAGTTAGCCTTATGTATTGGCGGACACTAACAGAGATTCCAGAGGTTAGACCCTTTCAAGGTAAAAAAAAACAATTTGTCCAAATATTTGGCAAATATTGACAAAAGTTTGGAAGAGTTCCCGGCAGATAAAGAAAATCGCATAAAGTTGAAGTTCTAATTATACTGTAATTAGACCTCTGGAGTATAAATAGTTTGTAGCTGAAACTTTATATATGATTTTTTAATGTTAGTTTGTTTGGTAAGAGAGATGGTCATGAATTTGAGGTATTGAAAATTTCAGAGAAGAATATGTAATAAAACAAGGTTAAGTCACTACCAAAAAACAACTACATGTACTGGAGATTATAACAGCATTTAACAAAAAGAATCTTTAATCACTGAACATACATTATTGCCAGAGTCGAGAATGTATTGTATTACAATACGTTGAGAACGACTCTTGACAAATATTGTCTTGTCAGAACTGGCCCAAGGTTGAGGATCAAGGAAAAATTTCTTCCAAAGAGAATGGTAATATTTGAAGATAAATATCCGGATTAAAAAGAGAACGAGGGGATATTTCGGTATTTGTTTAAAAAGAATAAATGAAGAGATTTCAGAATGACTTTATTATCTCAAATGATACATTTTTTTAGCTTAACATACATAAGATTTTAACACACACAGCAGCACATGCTCTATATTGTTGACGTCACAGTAGCACATGATTAAGAATTATATCTAACAAATACTTCGTTTTTTTCATTCATTTATACAAGAGACATCGTTGCGATCGGGCAAGTTTAAAAGCTTCCTTTCACTGGTGTAATAAATTGGTTCCCAGAACGCATACGTCTCCATGCTCTGCTTGATCCGTGTTAATTATTCGTTGCCTATTCGATTTTCGGACGTTATCTCTTTCTAGTGAGTTTTTACGTGTTTTTTGTTTTGTTATCTACTGTTAGAATTGATTTCGTTTTTGAAATCATCCCGTTAGGACAAATGCTTACGTTCCAATTCGCCGCTTGGACCCTGTTACCTATTCGTTGTCTATTCGATATTCGGATGTTATCTCTTTCTAGTGAGTTGTAATGTGTTGTTTTTTGTTATTCAGTGTTAGAAATGAGTTCTTAGATGTAAAAATACCCCATTAGCACACATGCATACGTCTCCATGCTCCTCTGGAACCCTGTAATCTATTCTGCTGGAATCCTGTTACCTGTTTGTTGCGTATTAAATTTTTCGACGTTATCTCTTTCTTGTAAGTCGTTATGTGTTGTTATCTAGTGTTAGGAATGACTTCTTCCTAGATGTGAAAACAGACCATAAGCACTCATACATACGTCTCCTTGCTCTGCCAGAACCCTGTTACCTGTTCTTTGCCAATTCGATTTTTTGGACGTTATCTCTTTCTTCTGAGCTATGTGTTGTTTTCTGTTATTTAGTGTTAGAAATGAGTTCTTAGATGTGAAATCAACCCTTTAGCAAACATGAATACGTCTCCATTCTCCTCTGGAACCCTGTTACCTATTCGTTGCCTATTCGTTTTTCGGATGCTATACCTTTCTTGTTTAGTGTTATGTATTGTTAATTGTTATCTAGTGTTAGAAATGAGTTTCTTGCTGTGAAATCAAACCATAAGGACACATGTATACGTGTCCGTGCTCCTCTGGAACTCTGTTGCCTATTGTTTGCTTTTTCGATTTTCGAACGTAATCTCTTTCTAGTGTTGTTAAGTGTTGTTTTATTTTGTTATCCAGTGTTAGAAATGAGTTCCTAGATGTGCAATAACCCCATTAACACACATGCATACGCCCTCATACTTCTCTCGAACCCTGCTACAAATTCGTTGCCTGTTCGATTTTTGGACGTTACTTCTTTCTAGTGAGTTGCTATGTCTTGTTTAGTGTTATCCAGTGTTAGAAATGAGTTCTTAAATGTGAAATATACCCACACATGCATATGTCCCCTTACTCCGCTGAAACCCTGTTATTTATTCGTTTGCTATTTTTTTTCGGACGTTATCACTTTTTAGTGACTTGTTATGTATTTTTGATTGTTATCTAATGTAAGAAATAAGTTGATAAATGTGAAATCACCCCATTAGCACACATACATAGGTGTACATGCTCCGCTGGAACCTAGTTACCTATTTTTTGCTTATTTGATTTTCGTATGTAATCTCTTTCTAAGGAGTTGTTATGTGTTGTTTTTGTTATCTAGTGTTAGAAATGATTTCCTCGATATGAATTCATCCCATTAGCACACATGCATACGTCTCCATGCTCCGCTGGATCCCTATTACCTATTCGTTGCCTATTCGATTTTTGAACCTTTATTTCTTTCCAGTGAGTTATGTGTTGTTTTTTGTTATCTTGTGTTAGAAATGAGTTCCTAGATGCGACTTCATCCCATTAGTACACACGTATACGTGTCAATGCTCTGCTGGAACCCTGTTACCTATTCGATGCCAATTCGATTTTCGGACGTTATCTCTTCCTACTGTGTTGTTTAGTGCTTTTTTTTGTTTTTTGTTTGTTTGTTTGTTTGTTTTTTTGTTTTGTTTTGTTTTTTTTTTTTGGTTATTTTTTTTGGTTTTGTTTTTTTGTTTTTTGGGGTTTTTTTTGTTTTTTGTTTTTTGTTTGTTTTTTGTTTGTTTTTTTTTTATTTAGTGTCAGAATTGCATTCCTAGATGTGAATTCATCCCATCAGCACACATCCATACGTCTCCACTCCCCGCTTGAACCCTGTGTGCT
>MJUU01012541.1:55525-97632 GCA_002080025.1 Modiolus philippinarum | reverse complement strand
GTTTGTTTGTTTTTTTTTGTTTGTTTTTGTTTGTTTTTTTTAGTTTTTTTGTTTTTTTTTTGTTATTTGGTGTTAAAAATGGGTTCCTAGATGTGAATTCGTCCCATTAGTTAGCTGCGGAACCGTAGCTCTTATAGTCCTTGTGCTGATTTTTTGATAGTTGCGGGCCATCTATGGTCCGCCAAATCAGAAAAATATAAAAGGACCTATACAGCTACGGTTCCGCAGCTGCCCATTAGTATACATGCATAGGTCTCAATGCTCTGCTGGAACCCAGTTACCTATTCGTTAGGACTTCGATTTTCGGACGTAATATCTTTCTAGTGAGTTGTTATGCATTGGTATTTGTTATCTAGTGTTAAAAATGAGTTTCTAAATGTAAAATCACACCATAAGCACACATATGCAGAGGTTATGCTCCGATGGAACCCTGTCACTCATTTTTTTGCTTTTTCGATTTTCGGACGTAATCTCTTTCTAGTGAGTTGTTATGTTTTGTTATTTGGTTATCTTGTGTTAGAAATGATTTCCTTGATGTGAATTCTTCCCACTAGTACACATGCATACGTCTCAATGCTCTGCTGAAACCCTGTTACCTTTTCGTTGCAAATTCGATTGTCGGACGTTATCTCTTTCTACTCAGTTGTTATGTGCTGTTTTTTGTTATTTAGTGTTAGAAATGAGTTCCTAGATGTTAAATCAACCCATTATCACACATGCATACGTAATCATACTCCGCATGATCCCTGTTCCCTATTCGTTGCCTGTTCCATTTTTGGACGTTATCTCTTTCTAGTGAGTTATGTGTTGTGTTTTGTTATCTTGTGTTAAAATGAGTTCCTAGATGTGAATTCATCACATTAGTACACAATATGAAAAAGAAAGGAAATTGGGTAAATGTCAAGGAGACAACATCCCATCTCCAGGCTCAAACTACCCAAAACAAGGCATCTAGAGGTCACTGCACGGTGTTCAACACAGTGAAGAACCTACCACAATATAGCAAGCCCTAAATGGCCCTTAAAAGTAAAAAAGTGAATAAATCAAGGGAAACACACCACATCCAATAACCCTAATATCCAAAAACTAAAATTTTATAAGAAGACAAGGACAAGCCAATGACCAACATATTCCTCACTTGGGACAGGCGCAAAAATTGCGGTATCGTTAAACTCGTTTTGTTTGATCCAAACCCTCCCCTATGTGTGGTGTATGGCTAAAAAATAAATACACAAAAACACTCACAGTAAAAATCAAACTAGAAAATAGTCAAACTTATCACAACAACCTTTACAATGAAGTACATAAAACATGAGGACAATACACATAGATACTGTCCTCGCAGTTACTGACAGCTAGCTAAGGACATAATTTCCGTTGACTATGATATCAATCTTACATATGCAACTTCAATTGAAATACTTCTGCATAGATTTTGTATAACAACATCATCAATTATGAAAGAAGAAAATGATCTTGTGCAATGCCAAATACTGCCAAGATGAAAAACTGTTTTAATTTATTTACGGTGTAAAGCATTTAGAAGCTGTTCAATATCTTTGCCAACAAAAACCAGGAGTAAAGATTTAACAACAATGCTGTATTTATATCCTTTATGAATAAGTTTGTTCATTGGAATGATAAGTTTGGAAAGACAATTTATGACTTTATGCGCTTTGTAAATGACATAAATGACATGTATACGTCTCAATGCTCTGCTGGAACCCTGTTACATATACGTTGCCAAATTCCATTTACGGACGTTATCTCTTTCTACGGAGTTGTAATGTGTAATGTTTTTTTCTTTTTTTTTTTTTTTTAATGCGTACGTCTCCATGCACCGCTGGAACCATGTTACCTATTCGTTGGTTATTCGATTTTCAGACGTTAACTCTTTCTAATGAGTTGTTATGTATTCTTTGTGTTATCTAGTGTTAGAAATGAGTTCTTAGATGTGAATTTACCCGATTTTTCGGACAATATCTCTTTCTCGTGAAGTGTTATGTGTTTTTTTTTTTTTGTTTGTTTGTTTGTTTGATTTTTTTTTGTTTTTTGTTTTTATTCAGTGTTAGGAATTAGTACTTAGATGTGGAATTACCCCATTAGCACACATGCATACGTGTACATGATGCGCTGGATACCTGTTACCGTTTCATTCCTTATTCGATTTTCGGGCGTTATCTCTTTCTGGTGAGTTGTTATGTGTTGTTTTTTCTAGCTAGTGTTAGAAATGGTCCCTAGATGCGAAATCATCCCATTAGCACAAATGAATACGTCTCAGTTCTTCGCTGTAAGTCTGATGCCTATCCGTTGCCTATTCGTTTTTCGGATGTTTTCACTTTCTAGTGAGTTCTAATGTGTTGTGTTCATGTTATTTGTTCATGTTATTTGTAGTGTTAGAAATGAGTTCTTAGATGTGAAATCACCCCATTAGCACACATGCATACGTCTCCATGCTCCACTGGAACCCTGTTACATATTCGTTGTCCATTCGATCTTTGGACGTAATCCCTTTCTAGTGAGTTGTTATCTGTTGTTTTTGTTATGTTGTGTTAGAAATGAGTTCCTAGATGTAGAGCATCCTATTATCACAGATCCATAAGTCTCCATCCTCCGCTGTAACCCTGTTACCTATTCAAATTTCGGAAGTTTTTCTCTTTCTAGTGAGTTGTTATATGTTATTTTTTGATATCTGTTGTTAGAAATAAGTTCCTAGATGTGAAAACACCCCATTAACACGCATGTAAACGATTTAATTCTCCGATTAAACCCTGTCACCTATTCGTTACGTATTCGATTTTAGGGTGTTACCTCTTTCCAGTGAGCTTTGTGTTGTTTTTGTTATCTGGTTTAGAAATGAGTTCCTAGATGTTAATTCATCCCATTAGCACACATAGATACGTCTCAATGATCGGCTGGAACCCCGTTACAAATTCGTTGCTTATTCGACTTTTGGGCGTTATCTCTTCCTGCTGGGTTGTTATGTTTTTTTTTTTTTTTTTTTTTTTTTTTGTTATGGAGTGTTAGTAATCATTTCCTAGATGTGAAATTACCCATTATCACATATCCATACGTCATACGATGTGAAAACAACCCATTAGCGCACATGCATATGTCTCAATGCTCCGCTAGAACCCGGTTGCCTATTTGTTGCCGATTCGATTTCCAGACGTTATCTGTTTCTAGTGAGTTTTTACATGTTGTTTTTGTTATCTAGTGTTAGAAATGAGTTCCTAGATGTGAACTTACACCAATAGCACACATGGATATCCATGATACATTAAAACCCTGTTACTTATTCACTGCCTATTTGATTTTCGGACCTTATTACTCTCTAGCGAGCTCTTATGTGTTGTTTTTTTTATCTAGTCTTAGAAATGAGTTCCTAGATGTGAAAGCAGCCGCTAAGCACACATTCACTCGTCTCCATGTTATGCTGGAACATTGTTACCTATTCGTTGCCTACTCAAATTTCAGACGCTGTCTTTTTCTTTTATGTTGTTTTTTGTTATCTAGTGTTAGAAATCAGTTTCTAGATGAGAAATCATCCCAATAGCACACATGCATACCACACAATGCTCCGATCGCCTATTCGAGTTTCGGACGTTATCTCTTTCTAGTGAGTTTTTATGTTTGTGTGTGCTTTTTTGTAATTTAGTTTTAGGAATGAGTTCCCGGATTTTGAACTGCACCAATAGCACATATGCATACGTCTCCATGCTCCGCTTGAACCATCTTACATATTCGTTGCCTATTCGATTTTCGGATGTTATCTCATTCTGGTGAGTTGTTATGTGTTGCTTTTTGTTATCTAGTGTTAGAAATTAGTTCCTACATGTGAAATCACCCCAGACGCACATATGCATACGTCCCCTTGCTCTCTGGAATCCTGTTACCTATTCGTTTTCTATTCGATTTTCGGACGCTATCTCTTTCTTTTCGAAAAATTAAATTAATCATTTTGGCTTGAATCATCTGCCTGTGATGTATTTCTCAATCCTTTTAATCAATCCAAATCCAAAGTCTAAGTCTTTTAATATTAAATATTAAATTTTTGTTGATTCCAGTGGGATTCGAACCCCTTCTGTCAATGTTGTAAGGGCAATGTTGTAAGGGTTAAAAGTCGGCCACGCTACCACTGGACCACGGTCGACATGTTATTATTTCGGTTAATTAATATACTTAAGGGTCATATAAAATACATTTGTAGTTCGATCTATTTTACATCCCTTTGGTCTCCAACAGAGATAGCGTGTGCAGTGAAATCTGTCTGTAATATCTGGGCATTCGAAGAACAGCCAAATCCCTCGGTGGGAAGGCAATCTCGATATTCATTTCTCTAATTCTAACCCCGTTGGGTTCCTACGATAGACCGTAAATTTTAATTTTTAGGCCCTGCATTAGCGAAAATATTCGCAAATCCGGGGAGATGAACAAGTTTCCACGTTGACTGAATTTATAGACAGCTTATATATATATATATATATATATATATATAATTTATTTATTGATAAATCAGCTGCTGTGACGTCAACAATATAGAGCATGCGCTGCTGTGTGTGTTAAAAATCTTATGTATGTTCAGCTGAAAAAAATGTATCATTTTAGATCTAAAATCTCTTCATTTACTTTTTTAAAGAAATAAGGAAATATCCCTTCTTTTTTCAATCTGGATATTTATCTTCCAATATTATCATTCTCTTTGGAAGAAATTTTCCTTGCTCCTCAACCTTGTGCCATTTTGTTAAAGTTCTGATAAGACAATATTTGTCAAAAGTTCCAGTCTGGTATGTTCAGTGATTAAAATTTTTTGCCTTTTTGTTAAATGCTGTTATAATGTCTAGTCCATGTAGGTGTTTTGTGATAGTGACTAAACCTTCTTACATAACATATTCATCTTTGAAATGTTCAATACCACAAATTCATTACATTGCCTCTTACCAAACACATTAACATTAAAACTCATATATAAAGGTGTTGGACGTGCTGTCAAATACACAAATCACATAATTAAAAGAAGAGAAGAAAATGCCACCAAAGAGACAGAAGGGTATCGCTTACAACAGCGGCTGGACAATAAGGAAGGAAGACGATGGAGAACGAAACACTACAAAGCCGACGGGAACATATTAAGAGAAACAGCCGCGGGACCACGTGGGAATACTTACATGGATAGACTCCGGATGGTGTAATGGATATTGATATTCATTCTCAAGACAAATCAGGTAATGAGTCGAAAACCATTTTATGTTTTTCTTCAGTTGATGAAAATAAGAAAATGATGTGTCGGTAAAAGAGTTAATTTCCATCCCAAAGTTGCTCACTCCATTCGGGGAATCCAATGCCCACGACACGGTTGGGGAACACACCCCTTTAAAATAAAGATGGGCAGTTCATTAATAATCGATTGATCATGTTCAAAACCGAGACGGAAGTGCAAACCGACATTGATGGCTAGGGGGAAGATGTGCATCGAAAACTTTCTTCAGGTGCAGCCCTTTCGATAGACGAATTGACGTCTGCATTCATTATTTTCACGAGCTTTAAATTTTGAAAAAGTCAATACAAGGGCTCAAAAATTATTGAAATATATGAGGGACGTAACATTAGCGGCCACCAGATCCCCGAATTGGGCAACATATGATGAGCAGTTCAGACTAAAATTATCTAAACATCCTAACGTTACATGGGGAATATTGGATGTTACATGTTGCAGGCTGCATTTTTTGCCATGCATATTTTATAGTTACACATAAGAATTATTTATTCTAATAAATATCGAATATCTTTGTAAACATTCATTTATTCTAATTTGTTAATGTCTTATGCAGCAGCCTTTTTTTTTATTTAAACCAAAGCTGGGAGAACAGTTTGATAGCTGTTTTCGATCAAATTTTATTGTTGTAGTACCGTCCCATGAATAATAACTAAATACCGAAGTTACTGCGAATTTAGGTTCTGCATTATGCGCATTTCGACAACTTATGTCCCTTCAGTGCAGATAAAATCTAAATGTTTGGAAGACCATAAACTCTAAGATGTTTCAAAACTGATAGAGAACAAATAACTAATATGATCTAAATTTAGGCCAAAATCAGCTAAGGACAGAGCTTTGCATGAGGGAGACACTCCTTAGTTTCCAACAAAATTAGTGTTTTAACGTTTAACTATCAGCTAATTCATTCAGTTAACATGTTAATTACGGTTTAAGTTTCGACAATTAAGGGTTTTGCACAACCAAACATATGTCAATCTACGGAAGCCCATAGAGGACCTCTAAAGAACAAAAATAAAAAAAAATTATATCGTTATCTCGATACATATATCGTTATATCGATTTAATTATATCGTTATCTCCATATAAATAAATCGTTATCTCGATATAATTATATCGTTATCACGATATAATATTGATATCGTTATCTCGATATATTTATTTCGTTATATCGACATAATTATTTCGTTATCTCGATATAAACATATCGTTATAACGAAAAAATATATCGTTATAACGATATTTTTATTGTGGTATATTTCAAGAGAAATTAGAATTGTATGAAAACCTATTCGCGTTACATTCGAATTTTTAATTTAGTTAAACAGGATGAATTGATTTATATGATAGTTAATTGTCAGCTTATGCTAGGTTTACACTGCCGATCAGATCAACTCGATCAACTCGAACTGCTGTTTTATACCGATCAACGTCATAAAATTCATTGATCGAGCTAACTCACGACGTCCATTCGACCTTTACCCGATTGAACACGACCAACACTCGACCATTTTCGATCTCTTTACGATTCACGTACGACGTATGCTCGACTCTTATTCGACCAACCAGACTCCTAAGCCGATTAGACCAAACTTGTTACGATTGCCCATAAATAGTCCCTTTTCAAAATATAAAGAATCTGCCATATCTTCAGCTAATACAAGATGACAACTGAAAGAGGCATAAAGTTTAACATTGTATCCGAAGTTCACTGGACCAATTACAATCAAATTTGGTCATAATAGTCCTTTCGTTGTTCCCTTTCAAAAAAGTATCTATCTTATCTGCATGCAATCCAAGATGGATGACAACGGACAACATAATATGACATTCGACCCTCCTAAGATTTTCATTCAAGGATCTTCTACTCTGAAACTTCTTTGCCAATTCGCCAAAATTGAAATCAATAGTCCTTGGTTGATAATATCCGGCAGATTCTCATCATATCAAAGATGGTCATCAGCCAAAATGAATATTTTTATCCCCACTACAAGACGAAATGGCGAGTTATATTACAAAAATAAATAATGACATACGGTGAAGTAAATGAACACGAGACAAAGTCTCTTCAATACATCATGGTTAAACCAAGTAATGGAACATTGTTTTTATTGTTGTTCTTCATTATCACAGACGGACATAATCTGACCAGTTTGTGTTTCAATAAAAATATCCTAATGCACGAATTAATAATATGATAAATATTAAAGACAAAAACCTGCTTCATCTCATTTCTAAACCCCGATATACAAAGTGGTGAGATATTCTGTTCACCTTCAGCACGTGTATATCCGTCCGTCCGCCTGTCTATATGTCCCTTCACTTGTGAGTAACAGTAAACACCTTCAACTAGTAACAATCCACAAACAAACTTAACTAGAAAAACACAAATGAAAGCCAATAGAAAAACGTAAATAACGATACGAACTCGGAATAGCCGGACTTGGTACCGGCACAAGCAAAAACAAGCGTTAGGGTTAAACCGGTTCCTGGGTATCCAAACCTCATGTATCTGTCATTATAAATATTTATACTTCGCCATATCGTCGTGTTGTTTGAATAAAATGCCTTAATTTATATGTTGTATTTTAGTTCGTCTATCATATAAATCAATATTACTTTAAGGACATTTCTAACCCTCGTTTTTAATGAAATGTTGTTAAAAATGTCAAAAACTGATAAAAAAAAAATCCAGAAAAAACTGGGACGTACGTAATAGGGGATATTGACAGGATATTCTTCATGATTCCGTTAAATTGGCTTTGGGATCCAATGACCTGAAGATATTACAGGTATACTGGCATCTCACTGATACTGCCGATGTCTACTGAAATCTATGATGATTCTTTATCAAACGCTTCGGGGGAGTTTTGAGTTTGATTTTTATTCCGTAGTTCGACAGTGTTTCATATTCCAGCAGACTAGGCTCCTTGAGCTGGCCGGCAGTTTAGAGGCGAGCGCTCCTCAACCCATCTTTCTAAATTACCTTTTGTCTTATTCTTTCTTTCTCAAGATTGTGGTCTTGGAGTTAGTAATCTACCTGTATTGGGTTTAATTTGTATGTTTATTAAACTATAGGTAAACGGGGTAGAGAAACGGGGAGGTTTGGGTACCCATAAACATGTTTTACCCTACCGCTAGCTCTTGCTAGTGCCGGTACCAAGTCCGGCTATCCCGAGTTCCCATCGTTGTGCATGTTTGTCTTTTGTTATTTTATTGTTTTTCTTTTGCGGTTCCCTGGTGTATTGTGACTGATTGTGGTTTTCGGTCATTGAAGGTGTTTATCTGTTATCTATTCTACATTAAAAATACTGTTTAAAAAATCAAGCGTAACGCGAATACTTTTCCATACAATCGTAATTTTTCTTGAAAATACAAAAATAATTACATGGTTATAACGATATAATTTTTACGAGATAACGATATATTTATATCGAGATAACGAAATAATTATATCAAAATAACGAAATAATCATATCGAGATAACGAAATAGCAATTTATCGAGATAACGATATAAATATATCGTTATAACGATATAAATAAATCGAGATAACGATTTAATTATATCGAGATAACGATATATATATCGAGATAACGATATATGTTTTTTTTTTTTATTTGTGTTCTTTAGAGGTCCCCTATGGGCTTCCGTATCAATCAATATCTTGCTGTTTGTCAGAAAAATAAATTTTAGATTTAAACTTATTTTAATTGCAAAAAAGCAAATAGGATAGGACACAAATTACACAGTATAAAAATTGTCCTCTCCTGTCACAAAATGGCGACAAACATAACTAACAATTAAATAACAATTCAAAAAAGCAGGGGATGAATAAGTGGTAAAGGTAGAGGTCAGAAGAAAGGAAACTAGAAAGGTAAAAGACGACATTATTAAACAATAGTATTTACGATTTTTACAAACTGGAGGAAATGAATTTAACAGTAATTTTATGTAAATCGGTTTGTGTTTCTAATAAATAACTGGACAGCAGAAAATATTTCTGACTTTTCCTCGGTGATCAAACTACTGTCACCAGCTAACAAAAGATTTACTATTTATCATACCACCATTGATTTTTCCCTATTTGTCTTTGTTAAATTGGTCATTTTCTGAGAACCATAGCACATTTATTGTCGTTTCAAATAAAGCGAAACTTCTTACCTAATTAATTAGATTCATAATGAGCCTCCACAAAAATTTTGAGGACAACTTTCATTGCATATAAGAAAATGCCCTCCACCGGAAGTATACTACTATCAAAAATCAACTTTCACTTTCACTGCCAATCCGTGAAATGGTCATGTCTTTGTTTTTACCAAAACAAATTTATTACAACTGATAAGAATAAAATAAAGATTTTTGGGTACCTCAGATGTTCAGTTTTCAAACAGTATGCAGGTTAATTACATTGGACACAGAAATATTTCAATCACCCCATAGAAATATCCATACTCCATTGAAAAGTACTATTTAAACAAACAACCTTTGGCGGAAGAATTTCCTTTTGTTGGTATGATACCTAAATTTACTGTAATTAGATATTTATTCGAATTTCGAAACAATTCTTGGCGAAAACGGTTGTGAAGTGGACATTCCATAAAAAATGAAGATTGTTTTCACAGTGATTACCACAATTGCACAAGGAATTTTGTGTTTAAATGTGATACAAGTCATCATTCAATATACTACAATTGTTTCTAAGTCTAGTATGAATTATATTTTATTTCCGTTGTCCGTTATTTAAAATAGGTTGGTACAGTTGTGATTTCATTTTCCGATTAAAGAGGGGAGGACAGGGGTACCTCTCTCCTTTCTCTCGTCCCTTCTCTCCCTTCTCCCACCCCCTGTCTCCTATCTCCCGCCCCCATTCCCCCCTTTGTCTTGTCTCCCGGATTTAATTACTAATGAAAAATTAAAAACCTACGATTAATAGTTCATTTTACCGTAAATCGAGCAAATATCTTTATCTTTTTATAGTTCCAACTCCATTTTGTCCTTTTACTGCTGATGGAGGGTTACTCATTGGAACACGTGTATACCAAAACTAAAACGATGAGGTCTGATTGACGGTTACTCCTTGAAACACGTGTACACCAAAACTAAAATGACAGAATAAGGGTCTCCTGCTTTGTATGTATCAATCTTTATATTAGAAATGATGTATCCAAAGTTTACGTCGTGGCAAGGAGAACAAGTCAAAGCCGATAATAAAGAACAACGCTAGATATAGTCTGTTTGTAAACACGCAATGCAACATTACTGGTCAACCAACTCGCGATGACGACCATAGAATTAAACTGCAAAAAAACACATTTTTGAAACAGTCAGTAAAGAAAGACTTTTGACATAACCTTATAATAACCCTATAATAAAGTAAATGAAAACCGAACCGTCAGTCTTAAAAGAATAAGAAGCATTTATGATTCACTACATAGACAGGAATGAAAGTCCTGTCCTTGATAAACTGGAGTTTTCTATGTGTCGTGTGCGTTTTTGTCACATGTATATTCACTCAATATCCTTTTTCTACTTGAGAGAACGTCAAGACAAGAAAAAAAATAAACAAATATGTGCAAACGAATACCGAGACAACAACACAAAATCATGAATACCAAATAATCAATCGTTTTTGCATGTATTTTTTTTCGGGTCACTTTTTGATACATGTTATGCATAGTATAATTCCAGTTAGCCAGAAACCACACACTTGAGATCGCAGTCTTTCAGATGTCTTCAGCGAGGTCTTCAGCAACATTATGCTAAAATTTCACAGCAATTTGATAATAATAAGACACTAGAGGATGACATGCCCCCGCGCAAGGTTGAATCAAATTAGGATTCCTAGGAATATTTGTGTCTGTAAGACACATATGATGCCCCCGCCATCACATATAGGAGTTGCCCAGATAAACTATGTACCCTCTATTAATAAATCACCAAAAAAGTTCATAAATTTAACAAATGTATATTTACCGAAATCAAAATACATACCACATGCACATCTTCAATAACATGCAAAGAAACTGCAACATAAAACCTTCCTAGCATCAAAACTGTAGGAGGAGTTGCGCAGACATACTATGAACTCTCTATTACGAAATCACCCCTAAAATGACTAAGTTCAACAATGTATTTTTTTGACAAAATGAACCAAAATCAAAATCCTTACCACATGCACATCTTCAATATAGGTACAGATGATCTGCAAAATAAAATTCCCTAGCATCAAAACTGTAGGAGGAGTTGCCCGGACAAACTATGTACCCTCTATGAAAAATCATCAAACATGACTTAGTTCAACAATGTATATTTTTGACAAAAATGCACCCATATCAAAATCCTTATCACATGCACATCTTCAATATATGTACAAATGATCTGCAAAATTAAACCTTTCTAGCATAAAAACTGTAGGAGGAGTTGGGCGGTAAAACCATGTACCCGGACGAACGGACGGAAGTCGGACGGACGGACAGGGGTAAAACAATATACCCCGACTTATCGTCGCGGGAGCATAAAAAAATTGGTTTGCACAGACGTTGTCCATGCTGCTCCGGCGACTGCAATGCAAAATAGCCTGATAATTACAACACAGCCTGATACGACCGCAAAGCTTCGAGGTCGCATAAACACGTAATCTTTCACAGCATAACACAAACGCTACCAAATATCCTTTTACTGTGAGTCTTATAGTCTTGTCGAAAATCTGATTAAACAGTTCAAAATTAGTGCATACTCTAGAGATACACATTACTGTATTCGCTATTTGAAATTCAAAGTACGAAAACAAAATAATTCCTCACTGTGTTGAAGACCGTTCGGCGAACCCCTAAATGCTTTGTTTTGGGGTCGTTTTAACATGGAGAAGGGATGTTGTCTCCTTGACATTTATCCCATTTCCTTTCTTTTTCATATAGTCCTTGGCATGGTCAACAAAGAGTGAAATTATGCACCGTGGATCAAAATGAGTTATTTTACCCTTATATATATGTCAGTGACGTCAGAAGGTCTACTATTTACTACCGTCAACACATAGATGGGACAACAACTATTTCAGCTAATATTGATTATATACATTTACCTTCACGATTTTACTGATATCACTTAACCTGTGTATTATATGAAAAGTAAATGAAATATTTTTATTGCTTTTTGGGTCCAAAATAAAATATTGTCAAGTCTACATCGTCTGCAACATGTAGAGCTTCCTCAGCAACAGTCACGTGATTTTAAAACGTCAAGATGGTCAAGAAAAAAGTACGGAAAACTAGATAAACAAAATTAAATGATTTTTTTTCTTTATTTAAAAAAGAAACGTAGTTGGTGATCTTTGGTTGTAAATTCCGCAAAGATCCACCAATTTAAACATGAAAAAAAATTATATGAATATTTTGGAAAGATTTGGTATAGAATTTGGGAAATGTAAATTAAAGATTTTTTTAATTATTTAAATTAATTTATGTTTCTTATAATAATGATAATAATAATATCAATAATAATCATAATAATAATAATGAAATAACATTGATTTCTTTAACTTAAAGATAAATGTTATTCAAATAAATGTTGTGTTTTATATGCTTCTTTTCAATCTAGTGTACTAATATGTCGTTTTGATTTGTTGATCTTAAATATTGATGTCCGTTTTGGGCCTCCATACACTACTTTAAATAGGAGAAACGTCAACAACGCTAAGTGTGATTGACCTGTGACTTTTAATCAAATGTTCAAAAGATAGATATTCGAGTTTGTTTACCGTTGTATGCATCATTTAACAGAATGATATCTTTATTTTTGACGGATAATTATCATTGTAAATGATAGATGCAGTGAAAATATTTATTAAGAGTTTAAGATATTGACCACCGGGATCAGGAAAACCCTGTATACCATCAGAAAATCGTATTGAGCTGACAATTTTGCACACATTTTAGTATGACAGCAAAATCATTTTACAAAGATGATGGTTTCTCAAAATTGTCATAAGAAAATCAAAAACAGAAACAAAAACCTGAAATTTAAACATATGTATCAGATGTTCCTATTACATTTACCCCACATTCTTTCATTGTTTATTAGATACTGCAGTTTAGATTCGCTTATATATAATGAAGAGAATTTGACAAAAATGAAGCAATTGCAGAGTGTACCCTGAAACAGGAATCTCCGCTACAGGTACTTCAGAAGATTAAGCCTGATCAGATACACACGTAGTTACCGTCACACTGCCATTGCAATGCCATGCTTTTAGTTATATTCGATGTATGTAAAGAAAACATAATTACCTGGCAAAATGAAGTTTTTTTTTCATTTGTGAGATAGAACTGACATTAAAATAGCAAAACTCTCTAGTATCTTCCAGAATGTAACTCCGATAGATTGACAAAAGGTCTATCAAGTGACAGTATTGCTCACCTGGACCATGGTTTACATAACAGTGTATGTTAAAGGGTAAAAAATAAATCTTAATCTTAATAATAATAATAATCTTAACAGTGGGTGGGACTATACGGTCCAGTGTCAATATAAGTTTCACGCTGGCGGCCAACTTGGCTATTTTTTGAACCCGATAAAAACACCTTAAATACTGTGGCTAAGTTTGGTTCCATTGGCCAAGTAGTTTCACTCGTCGTAGAACAGTAGTTAGAAAATGACAATTCTGCCCCAAGCCCATTTTCAAGCAGAAATCCTGCATAAAATCACGCCCCCGTCCCCGGGTGCAAATGGGTATTGAGCGAGTCGGGGATGCTGAAAAGTGCTGGGAGGCAAGGATCGAGAAAAAAATCACCAGTCCATTTACAAAATTTTCCAAATTTGAATAGTATAAATAAAATCATGCCATCCAAGATTATTATTAGCATCGACGATTCCGTCAGCGAAGATAGCAGACCAACTTCATCACCCGAAATGCAGAAATTCTGCAATAGCCCACTGAAAAGGAAGAAGGGGCAACTTAGCAAGGGCAAACCGGGGAATGATGGACTTTGCTGGAGGCATACCCAGCGGAAAGACGACGCCGATTAGCCGATCAGAGGGAAATTTAGGGTGGCCGAGACCATGGCGGAACTGAAGAAAATCGCCAAGGAGGAAGAGGTGAAGGGATATAGCAGGAAGAATAAGCTCGATTTGACGCGGCTCTTTGAGTCGGAGACCGACCGGAAATTCAAGCACCGAGAAGTATTCACCAGGACGCAGCTCAAGGCGATCGCGAAGCGGAGGGGGTTCACCAATATCTCCCGGCTGAAGAAAGATCAGCTGGCTGAGAAGGTGAAGCGGAGCATTGAAGAAGCTGCAGACCATATCGAGGTTGTGGATAAGAGGTAGGCCTTTGGTGGGGTATATGGCACGGTGATCATCAAGCCCAAAACGCAGCAGGACGTTGAGACTATCATCAAGCTAAGCTGGGGGAAATCCGAAGCACGATTTCGGAGGCGCTGGCGGAAAAGAAAGGGTTGAAAACGGAAATAATCCTCCACGTGGAGATTGTGAAGATCAACCCGACGACCCGTGAGAATATCTACGCCAACCGAAAATTCCGGTTGGCCTTGATGGTAATCACCGAGTCGGCAGATTTGGACGTAGTGATAGCGGTGATAGTGATGGTCATTGAGAGGCTGGCAACGTTCCAGGCTGGGGGAATGGATGGACCTTTAGGCGCGTGGAGAAGCTGGAGATTCAGCGGAATGAGTACAAGCCCATATATCCCACTTCCCAAGAAGCTCGCTGCCAAGAAGGCAAAATGAGCGTGCAAAATGAGGATGCTTCAAGCATGACGCACCAGCCTCTCTCCGGGACTATATTTGGGAATGAGGCAGATCATGGAGGAAGTGATCAAGCTGAATCCTGACCTGCATAAGCTCGCTTCCGAATCCAAGGAGAAGAGGGGGACGGGCTACAATATCGAGGGCAGGACCATCAATTACGTGATGTGCCCCCTGGAAAATAAGGCTTTGATGGCGGCCTTCGACTACCTGACCAAGCAGGAGATTGAGGTGGGGGCGCTCGTATTCGGTGGGCTGATGAGAGTCTCAAAGGCTTCTCTCAGAGGGTGAAGGAAGTCTTCGGGGCGGAGATCACCTTCACTGTCAAGGAGACGGATGAAGGGTACGATATCCCCACCGCGGCGATCGGGCAGAGAAGCCATCACTAAGACCTGTTTCTGCTAAAAGGCGTCTACCCCTTCGACTATATGGATAGCTTCGAGAGGCTCCAGGAGATCCAGCTGCCGCCCAAGGAAGCCTTCTCCAGCACGCTCACCGGTGAGCATATCAGCGAGGAAGATTACGCTCATCTTCAGAGGATCTGGGGCCTTTGGATACGAGAACATGCGCGATTACCACGACCTCTATCTCGAGACTGACGTGGTCTTGCTCACCGACGTCTTCGAGAATTTCCGCGAGATCTGCATGAAGCAATATGGACTCGATCCGGCGCACTACTACACAGCGCCAGTGTTAGCTTCCGACGCCGCGCTCAAGGTCAGCGAGATGAATCTAGAGATTCTCACCCACCCTGATATGCTGCTCATTGTTGAGAAGGGAATTCGGAGGGGTCTGACCATGGCGTCTCAGAGATAAGCTCGGGCGAATAATCCTTACGTGCAAGATTTCGATCCGAGCAAGCCGACCAACTATCTGATGTATCTGGACGCGAATAATCTCTACGGGTGGGCGATGAGTCGGACCCTGCCCATCGGAAATTTCCAGTGGATCGATCCCTCGGAAGTCCCAGACCTCAGTACGCTCAGCGAAGAGGATGAGCAAGGATTCATCTTGGAAGTGGATCTCGAATATCCGAGGGAGCTCCACGATCGCCACAACGACTATCCCCTCGCGCCGGAATCCATGGTGATCAATTGAGTCAGAAAGCTGGTTGCCAATCTCCACGACAAGGAGAAATACGTTCTCCACTGCGTGAATCTCAAGAAGTATCTTGCCCGGGGTCTGCAGCCCATGAGCCCATGGTTGAGGGGGTACGTGGAGAAGAATACGGCCTGCAGGGCGGCAGCATCCACCGCCTTCGAGAAGGATTTCTTCAAGCTCATAGTCAACTCGGTATTCGGGAATACCATGGAAGATATCCGCAATAGGGTGGACATGCGGCTGGTGAATAGCGAAAAGGTCGCCCGGAAGCTAGTGGCCAAGCCAAACTTCAAGCGGAGGACGGTTTTCAGCGAAGATCTGGCTGCCGTCCATATGCATCGCACCAAACTTGTCTTCGATAAACCCATCTACAGTAGGGTGCAGACATAACCTCTCGCCAAGTTAACTTGAACCAGTCATAAAAGCTGTTCTAAATTAACATTATGACCGTTTTCAAGTTAACTTAGACCAGTCATAGAGCAGTCATAAAAGCTACTCTAACTTTAGAACTGTTTTAGTCATAGAATCCTTACTGCTTTGACCTGTTCTGGTCGTAGAGCCCTGACTGCTCGGACCTGTTCTGGTCATAGAGCCCTGACCGCTCTAACAAGTCATAGAATCCTGACTGCTCTGACCTGTCATAGAGCCCTGACTGCTTTAATGCTACAGCAATGGAAACGTTCAACATTCCCAAATTAGCGTTCATCGTGTGCACTCGTCATGTAAAGCGTGTGCGTGTATCGTGTAACGTTCTCCGTTCGTTGCGTGTATCATGTAACTTTCATTCAAAAGACCACATTTTATAATATTTGCCCGTTTTCTTTGCCTAGAAAAATTATTTATTTCAATGAAAATTTCGAACAAATAAATTATTTATTTCCACGACAAGTAGGATTAAAATATTTATTTGTTTTCTCTGGGACCTGGGACTAAAAGAAGCCCCAGCTGGGATCAAGATTAAATTATTTAATTAAAAAATCGCCCAATTCCCACCCCTGAAATTTACTGGTCGTCCCCTTAATTCTGTTTTTTGAAAGATAACATACACATTTACAACTGCAACTTTACAACTTTAAAAAATATTAACATATTAACATATAGAATATCACATGTTTTGGGCTATACTATTCATGAAGAAAATCTGTCTTTTCTTACATATTTTAGGTTAAATTACAGAAAGTTGAAGTATTGCGGCCATCGATACGTATCGAATGAAGAAAATCTGCCTTTTCTTATATATTTCATCTTAAATTACAGCAAGTTGAAGTATTGCGGCCATCGATATAATATCGAATGAAGAAAATCTGCATTTTGTTATTTATTTTAGGTTAAATTACAGAAAGTTGAAGTATTGCAGCCATCGATGTAATATCGAATGAAGAAAATCTGCTTTTTCTTATATATTTTAGGTTAAATACAGAAAGTTGAAGTATTGCAGCCATCGATATAATATCGAATGAAGAAAATCTGCCTTTTCTTATATATTTCATGTTAAATTACAACAAGTTGAAGTATTGTGCATTGATATAATATCGAATGAAGAAAATCTGCTTTTTCTTATATATTTTAGCTTAAATTACAGAAAGTTGTGGTATTGCAGCCATCAATATAATATGGAATGAATAAAATCTGCCTTTTATATATTTCATGTTAAATTACAGCAAGTTGAAGTATTGCGGGCATCGATATAATATCGAATGAAGAAAATCTGCTTTTTCTTATATATTTTAGGTTAAATAACAGAAAGTTGAAGTTTTGCGGGCATCGTTATGATATGAAATGAAGAAAATCTGCCTTTTGTTATATTTTTTAGATTAAATTACAGAAAGTTGAAGTATTGCGACCATCGATATAATATCGAATGAAGAAAATCTGCCTTTTCTCATATGTTTCATGTTAAATTATAGCAATTTGAAGTATTGCAGGCATCAATTAAATATCGAATGAAGAAAATCTGCTTTTTCTTATATATTTTAGGTTAAATAACAGAAAGTTGAAGTATTGCGGGCATCGATATAAAATCGAATGAAGAAAATCTGCTTTTTTTATATTTTTAGGTTAAATAACAGAAAGTTGAAGTATTGCGGGCATCGATATAAAATCGAATGAAAAAAATCTGCTTTTTCTTATATATTTAGGTTAAATAACAGAAAGTTGAAGTACTGCGGGCATCAATATAATATCGAATGAAGAAAATCTGCCTTTTGTTATATATTTTAGGTTGAATTTCAGCAAGTTATAGTATTGCCGGCATTGCTATAATATCGAATGAAGAAAATCTGCTTTTTCTTATATATTTTAGGTTAAATTACAGAAAGATATAGTATTGCGGGAATCGATATAATATCGAATGAAGAAAATCTGCTTTTTCTTATATATTTTATGTTAAATTACAGACAGTTGGAGTATTGGGCCGCCGATATAATATCGAATGAAGAAAATCTGCTTTTTCTTATATATTTTAGGTTAAATAACAGAAAGTTGAAGTATTGCGGGCATCGATATAATATCGAATGAAGAAAATCTGCTTTTTCTTACATATTTAAGGTTAATTAAATTACAACAAATAAGTTTTAGTATTGTGGGTGCATCATTTTAACGTGAAAATGAAAAATGAAATATGCACCTCTTCTTATATTTGATGTTTGTGGCTGTTTACTGGATTTTATTTACTGCAAGACTAATTTTTTATTCAGTTTTATTTATTTATTTATCTAATTGTTTATTTTACAAAATGACGGAAATTTACAGTATTACAATTTTCGAGTACATAAAAGTGACTGTTTTCTGATAGTTCTGATATGGTTACGGCAAAATTGAAGAAAATTGCACTCAACGTGTGAGAAATTTGTGCGTTCGTTGTGTGCATCGTGTGCGCGTGGTAGGGAATATATGGGACGTATCCATCGCTGTATTAGATTTTGAGTCTTGTATTGTTTTAGAGCTATAGACTTATCAGAGCAGTCAGGATTCTATGGCAGGTTAGAGCGCTCAGGGCTCTATGACTGGTCAGAGCAGCCAGGATTCTATGACTGCTCCAAGTTAACTTCAAGTTAACTTAGGACTGTTCTCATGACTGCTCCCCAAGTTAACTTGGACGAGAGGTTATGTCTGCACCTACTGTACCTAGGATTCTCCATCCTTGATTTATCAAAGACCATTATGGCCGACTTCCTCAAGCCCCGGTACGGCGATCGGCTCAGCATCTGCTACATGGATACGGAACGCTTGATATGCGATATCCAGACGGATTACGTATACAAGGATATGGCGGAGAACGTGCAGCAGTGCTTCGATACGTCCAACTATGCCCCAGACCATGCCTCCGGGATCCAGGCCGGCGTGAATAAGAAAGTGCTCGGCAAATTCAAGGATGAGTGCGACGGCCATCCGATGACCGAGTACGTGGGTCCCCGGCTGAAAGCATATGCCTTCAAGCTGGATCTTGAAGAGTGCAAGAAGGCTACGGGTGTGAAGAAGAGCGTGGTCGAGACCAATCTGACTTTCGCCGACTACTGTTTGAAGTGCCTGGATACGGACACGGAGAAATATTGCTCGATGAATATCATCTGCAGCCGGCTCAACCAGGTCCTGACACTCGAGACGTGAAAGAAATCTCTCTCATCCAAAAACGATAAGCGCCACATCCTTCACGACGGCATTAGGACCCTCGCCCATGGCAACTACCGAATCGCCCAAGACTGAAGCTGTCGATCCCATCACCCTCCCGATCTCCGAATTTCTCGAGGTCCGTGAGCCTCGGGAAAATCTCGCTTCGCCACCCTATCTACCCTTGGCAGGCTCTGACGGGTGCGGATGCCCATCCCTCCCTAGATAAATGGATAAGCCCCTGACCAATCTTGAGCTCGAGCGAGCCGTGAAGAATCTGCATATCCCCACTTCAGAGGCGTCTTCATGCGCGACGACCTACCAGCCAAGCCCAGAGACCTCGAGTACGGCATCTTGAATCATGGTTATCTCGCGGGCCCTGGGACTAACTGGACGTGCTGGTTTAAAGACCGCACCCGAAGAATCTTCTTTGGCTCGTACGGATTGCCGCCACTGACGGATCGGTCATCTACGGCCATCTCTGCCTGTGCGTCTTGAAGCGACTATCGGAAGGCTGGACCTCCGAGGACGTCGTCTTCTCCCTGCTATAGATAAAGTATGGTCGATAAATTTGGTCAAAGCGTGGGCCTCACTCGAGGGTGGCGATCGCATGGAAGAGATCGAAGAGGATCTGGATATGGATTTCAATCGCATCGTCAATCTCAAGTATCCGGAAAAGAAAAATGACAGCTGACGAAGAGATTCGTGAAGCAATCCCAGAAGAGGCTCGAGGCCGCGGACGATAAGCTGGAGAAGAAGATCGTCAAATTGCAGGAGGAGGTGCGGCGCCTTAAGACGGTCAAGAAGGATGAATTCATGGCCCTGAGGAAGATTCTGGACTCGAAAGTGGATATATCAGATTGCAGCAATACCAATGGCGACCAGAGAGATGCGGATATCGATATGCGAAAGAATCGCATCATGAATCTCCCGTTCCCCCGGACGGATAATGAGCCCATCACCAAGGCCGTCTATGACCGCCTGCAGGCAGATCTAGACTCATTAAGGCTCTTCGTCGAGCTGAAACATGCATAAATCAAGACTTTCTGGTCTCCCTTGATCGAGACCGGAAAGCCATCTTGGATCATTGCCAGTCGGATTGCTTCACCCATGAATTGAAAGAATTAGGATAGCCCAACCATTTCACGAAGATTTCCTTGACCCCTCCCCTGATTCGCCGCAGCAGGATATCATTGATGCGATAAACGTCCTGGTGGGTGCGCTGGAGCTCGGGATCGTGGAAGGATATCTGGATCTTCTTAACTTTGAAATCCTTGAGAGCCCAGGACCTGCGAGACGGTGAGGACTTCCTATCCCTTCACGAAGATACCCTTCTTCTTGGCAATCCGGACCCTATCCCCGGGCTCTAATCGCGGCGGCTGCTTGGGTGGAAGATCTCCGTAGAGATTCAAGAAGACCTTCGCATGATTCTCCTCTTTACTGGCGGCGGCGGGCGTCATCTTGATAAATCGGTGCTTGGAGGTATTATACTTCCGCACCAGATCCTGAGAATAGAAGGTATGTGTGCGTACTATCGGCCGAGAAATATTTGAGCACCTTTTCCTTCATGGTGCGATTCCAGCGCTCGACGACGCTCGATTTTTTCTCATTATCCGTGGAGTAGAGCTCGATCTCATGCTTCCGTAGCAGATCCTTCACCTCCCGATTATAAAATTCGGAGCCCTTATCCGTTCATAACTAATGCGGAGTGCGATCCTTGAGGACCGTCCGGAAGGCATCGCGCACCGTGGTCCCCTTCTTATCCTTGAGCGGAACCAGCCAGCCATACTTGGAGAAGACGTCGATGATGCTCAGGAGAAATTAATAGCCGCGATTATCCCGGGCGAAGCGCTCATATCCACGAAATCGGCGGCCCAGGTATCGTCCAGCCCGCCCACCACCACGCGCCTCTTCTCAAACTTGCGACGGAAGGCCTTATGCAGCTCTTCGGCTAGCTGGTCGAACCAGCGCACCTTTTTTTCTTAATCCCCATCCCAAACTGGGCCTTGATTCCGATGATGGGTCTGACGATACTTCGATCCATGCGCTCGCGGGCCGTGGGCTGCTGGATACCGTCCAGCTCCTTGAGCATGGTCTTATCGCAGATGAAAATGCGGGCGGCCGTATCCTGGTGCTCAGCACAGCCGAGATCGCTATATCCACGCGATTGATGGGCATGGACCAGGGTTTGGGATGCCGTCTGCCTTTAGACGCCTACGAAGTTTGGTACCGGGCCCGGTGAAATTATGCCCCGGTAAGTGCATTTCCTTGGGCATGCGATTGAGTATCTAATTCGAGTCCGGCGCCCGACGCAGCGATAAGAATCTGATGTTCTTCGACGATTTGATGCTGAGCAAGCAAAATAAATGCGAGGATTACTACGTGTGCGACCGCCATAATAACGTCAATTGCTTCTACCTCTGCCAGACCATCCGGGAGAATGTCAACTTCATCTGCCTCTTCCGCCAGGACGATCGAAACCTCAACCATATGGATCGCGACTTCTGCACGAATATCACTCGACCAATTCAAAACCCTCTGCCACCGATGCTGGTCTGAGCCCCATGGATTCGTGACCATTGATCTGACCAGTCCCCGAGAGGCCGGCAGATATCGGTCAAAAATAGATGAATTCTTCGCAGTCCCAGATAAATTATGAATCCCATGATGAAAGATTTTCTCTTGGCCCAATTCGTCAAACAGACCGCCCCTTGGAGAGATCTCTGCCGCAGGTGCTTCGAGCATCATCTCAAGCAATTCAAGTATTTCGGGCGATGCTGGTGCGGAGTGGATGATCCGAGAGTCGGTCTGGAGAAGTGCGGCGATCTCTGCCAATCTTCTATTTCCCAGCGTCTGCAAGCCGATCTGGCGGAGAGTGGTGAATGCCGATGCCCGTGCAAGCATGGAGAGATGGAGGGTGGAGAGATGGAGATGGAGTTTGGAGAGATGGAGGATGGAGAGATGGAGATGGAGGATGGAGAGATAGAGATGAAGGATGGAGAGTGCAGGAGATGCGGAATGGCATGGCTCCTGCTCCGTCACGCCCCGGACGATATCACCACCTTGGGAAGATATAGCACCAAACTCCGTCCTTTGCCCCGGCCTCCCTGTGGTCAAAAAGTGATGAAAGATCATTCATGCCAGCTTCCTTGCCTACAGGGAAAGAATGTGTGCGAAGCATATCGCCCTATCGTCGGAGGTTCGCTGCGAGCACGCGTGCAAGACCGGAAGAGTCTGCATGAAGACCTGCCCAGAAGGATTGGAGTCACATAGAAGGAATATCATAGATTCATGGACATTTATTGAGTTGAATAACTAGCCAAACAACACAACTTTTATAATGTGATATACGGTTGATCGAACATGTGAAATTAGAGGAAACACTTTAATAAATAGAGACTGCTAATTTTTCTCTTTGTTCTGTTCATGCAAATGATACGAAAACTGAACTTCAACTCTTAAATTTATTTCCAAATGTAAAGAATAACTTTATTATCGGCACAGAGCGGTATATTTTTTAGAAGGGGTGGTCCAGGAAAATAGGTAGTGATTAGGGCATTTTCTAACCCGGCCCTTGCTCTAGGCCTGACAAGTTTCCAAATTTGCTGGTTCGGTAATAGTGGGTAGTAGTAATTGTGGGTTCTACAGATGGGTAACTCTGAGATCCCCTCCACCTCGTTTTCAAGGGGGGAAAGCCTACGCTTGTCAACAAGCGAGGCACCTGATACTGGAGTACTGGTAATACGAGTTATTTCCCTTGTCACTTCTCATGGTAAGAGTCGAAACTACCAGGGTATTATAACACTATGTCAACATAGGTCAGCTGATTGCCAAATAGTATGTGGACATGTAATTAGTAGTCTCCCTGGGCCTGAAACAAAATTTACTCTGTAGCCAAATTTTTGGCACAAATGCAAATAAATGGTTTATGTTCGAAGTGCAATAATTGTAGTAACAACTGGAAAAAATAAAAAGTTATGTTTCGAAAATGTTACTAATAATTACATAAAAATGAAGAGAGACTGAAGTCATCGAGGGAAAAATAATTTCAGTATTTAAATGAAAGTACTGTAGATCAGATTTCTTTTATGTGCACCTTGCATCTGTCATCGTCTATTTATATGCATACACTGGACATTTTCGCATACTTGGCACCCCTTGTAAAAAGTGATGTCAAAGCATACTTGTTTCTGTCGGCTGTCGTTTCACTGGAAGGCTTTGGTATTGTAATTAAAACTCATATATAAAGTTTTCAGCTACCAAATATTGATACTCCAGAGTTTAATATTACTGTAGAATTCGAACTTCAACTTTCGCCGATTTTCTATTCCTGTCAATATTTGCCTAATATGTGAACAGATTTTTACAAATGTTTGTAGTATTTGAGATCTAAGAAATGTTGTATTGCAAATTTAATCATTAGTAGGGTTACAGATCAAACTATTAAAAGTAATACAATTAAATCGATATTTCGGACGTTGCTGTTACATGAAAGTTTAGTTATTTCAGTTATTTCCCAGTTTTCAGCCTCTACTTCTACCGATTTTTTTCAAATACAAATGCAGTGTATAATATAATGCTCTCTCTTTAAGTAGAGGGTCTTTCAGCAATTTGTTTTATTTATACATAGCTTTTGTTTATTTCAAACGACTGCTTTATTTGATCTATCTGAACATGCTGAAGTATTACTGAAGTTGGTATTAAACACCAATCAATCAATCAATCAATCACATTACTAACCAATCAATTGATTAATCAAAAGAATCGACCAATCAACAATCAATAAGGATGATAAGTAAATGACGAATTTGGAATAGGGAATAAGTAAATGACAAATAGGGAATAGGCAATAAGTAAATGGTGAATAGGGAATAGGGAATAAGTAACCATATTGACGACCCTGATTACTTATTCCTCATAATTGAGTTTGGACTTATTTCTTTGATTTTTATGGCAGTTATCTACATTGTAAATGCAGACTATTTGTGTCTTTCTGACACATCTAGTTGATTTTGCGGAGAACTTTCAAGTAAGATATCATCTGAAATCTCAGAGCTAGTGCGATCAGTAGTCTTTTGGTGGTCCTCTTTTAAGAAGGAGCCTGAAGTTTATCCAAAGATAGATGCGGATGTAATGAAAGGTAGACGAGGTTTATCCAATGAAGCTTCTTTTCTACAAATTACTTAAACTGTAAATTTAAAATGTCATATTTTCTAGTTTCAAAGCAATAGGTCCTTGTTTAATTTTCGAAGACATGACTGTTCAATAAAATATACACATGTTACTTCCAAATATTGTGTCAGCCTATTCAATAACAGTAACAGGAAGATTTGCTTAACATCTAAGATGGCATTTTTGGTTAGAAAAGTATTAGATTTACCCAAGTGGAAACAAATCAAAGATATTGCTTTCTGATACTTTAACATGTTTAAATACTAACTTTTTCAATTTTATCAAATTTTAGTGCAGTATTTCATTGTTCAATATTAGAATAAAATAATTTAAAGTAAAGTAAATATAAACAATACATTTGAACATTGGTAATTCACATTTCCCTTCGTTTATCTATAAAGATGAGCATATCTTATTTTGTCACCATTTAGATACCCCATCGAAAAAATCAAAGTAACAAAAATATGCAAATACATGGCAAACCCAATCAGTGTTTTAATTTTCACTCAATTTAGAATGATTTCTTCCAACACTAAATCCCATACGAGCTTGAATATGTTGGTGTCACTTTATACATAACTAACAGTTCATAATAGATACATGTATTATATATTTTAGAGTTATTTATGAAATTCAGTGTGATGGTAGGTTTACACTGCCGATCAAAGCAACTCGACCAAATTCGAGCTATGAATATTCATCGATCGGGGCTCTGATCTTGAATGTTCGTGGTTTACTAACCAAATAGGGGCAATTTTACTAACTCTGCAGAACTCGAGCTGTGTTCCCGAATATGTTTGACATGTCAAAAAATATCGTGAAGGTGTCTTGTGCATTTTATATCAAGAACAGGTCTGTAATCAATCCGCGGTCTGATCGATGTATTCGTGAAGGTGTCGAAAAGGGATCGGCTTTGATTCAGTTTAAAATTTTACCCGATTTTGCCGATTTCTACCCGAATTTAACTTATTTGCTTCTTGATTTACATGATTTATGCTGAATCGCTTCCAGATCACTCGATTAGTAGTCGATCATTACTCGATTTACACGATTCTTTCTTTGTATGCCCCCGCGACGATAAGTCGGGGGCATATTGTTTTACCCCTGTCCGTCCGTCCGTCTGTCCGAGAGGGTACATGGTTTGTCCGCCCAACTCCTCCTACAGTTTGTATGCTAGAACGTTTTTATTTTGCAGATCATTTGTACATATTGAAGATATGCATATTATAAGGATTATGATTTTGGTGCATTTTTGTCAAAAATATATATTGTTGAAATTAGTCATTTTTGGTGATTTTTCATAGAGGGTACATAGTTTGTCCACGTTACTCCTCCAACAGTTTTAATGCTAGGAAGTTTTTATTTTGCAGATCATTTGTACCTATATTGAAGATATGTATGTGGTACGGATTTTTATTTTGGTTGATTTTTATCAAAATTATACATTGTTGAACTTAGTCATTTTTGGTGCTTTAGTAATAGAGGGTACATAGTTTGTCCGCGCAACTCCTCCTACAGTTTTGATGCTAGGCAGGTTTTATTTTGCAGATAATTTGTACTTATATTGAAGATGTGCATGTGGCATGGGGAGGATTTTGATTTTGATGCATTTTTGGAAAAAATACTCCTTGTTGAACTTAGTCATTTATTTGGTTAATTATTAATAGAGGGTACACAGATTGTCCGCACAACTCCTCCTAGAGTTTTAATGCTAGGAAGCTTTTATTTTGCAGTTCATTTGTACCTATATTAAAGATGTGCATGTGGTATGTATTTTGATTTCGGTTCATTTTTTTCAAAAATATACATTGTTCAACTTTTAATTTTTTGGTGATTTAGTAATAGAGGGTACATAGTTAATCTGTGCAACCTAGAATAACATGTGTTTAGCGGGGGTATCGTATGTGTCTTACAGACACAAATATTACTAGAAAATCCAAATTTGATTCAACCTTGTGCAGGGGCATGTCATCCTCTACTTTCTATAAAAGATCTTCCCGAACATAACCCGATTTTTTCCCGGACCTGTATAAGACTTTTACTCGACCAGTCAAGACTTTTTCTCGATTTAACACTAAGGCATGTCACCTTTTTAACAGGAAGCTTCCAAGAGCCTCAGTCGCTTACTAGGGCATATTTCATTTTTTAAAGAAGCCATCCTATGACTGTTGTGATCAAGTTTGGCTGGTGACAATCTTTGATTTGATGTGTATCTGCCGAATACTATCTTTCAAATGAGGACCAGTTTAGGACGATTGTTTTCAATTTTGGCCAATCAGCAAAGTACTTTCAGAGTAGAAGTTCTTTAAATGGATATCCAGTGTTGAATGTTAGATTATGTTCCCCGTTGGCAGCCATCTTGCATGCAGACAAAATAGACACTATTTTGAAAGGGAACATCAAAATACTATTTTAACCAATTTTTTGTCCAATTGGCCCAGTGAGTTCAGAGAAGATCCTTCGGGTACAATGTTAAACTTTGTCCCCATTAACGGCCATCTTGTATTAGCTGACGATATGGCAGAAAGTATTTTGAAATGGGACAATCCATGGACAATTGTTATAAGTTTGGTCCAAATGGGCAAGAGGTTTCAGAGGTAACATTTGAATGACTTTTTCCATAAGATCCAATAACTCTATTCCCTGTTGGTGGTTATCTTGAATAAAAATCGGACATGACGGTTTTTTTTTAATTGAATTAACCGGGGTTTATCGTGACTCAGTCAGCGGTTTCTTTGGAAAATATATTTTAGTGGAAAGTTCATGGACAACGGACGCAAAATAATTACAAAAGTTCAACCTGGCTATATCAGGATTTTAGAAAAAGAATATCAGATTGTACATGCTATAGTAACATTAAAGGACAACGTGCAGAGAGAGGGCTCAAAGTCACCCCCCAGCTATGCTCACATAATTTGAAATTGAATCCATGATGTCCTTAATACAAACACTCCAGAAACAGATTCACTAAATACAGGAATTCGAGAATAAAATAGTTTTTCTTCCGAGCAGGTTGGTACTCTCATCATAAGATATGATTCTCTTCAAGCTAAATGACATAGGAAAAATGCGATTTTGAATATTTGCAATGGGCAAATGATGTATACCCAACGGGTAGCCGACCGCCATTTTCACTTTCTAAAAAAACGAATTGTTCCTACAGAAAGCCGGTGTACAGCCATGCACTGAAACTACTGCAAATATAGATAGCGCCGATATCGTATATCTTTTGTGTTATGTATCAGATTAGTCCTACATGTAATGACAGGAAAATCACATAGTCGCGTACTAATGCATGATGAGGAAGATTACCTGCTAGTTTGTTAACGCGAAAACTCACTCCTGTATAATGATAAATTATTTGACTTTGAAACATTTGGTATTGTCTAACCCAAACTTCGTGCCTTCTGTGTCAGATCCGCTGCTATTCTATCACAGTTGTCATCTGTTCTTTGAAGCATTATCCACCTGGACCACAAATTTAGCTGCTCTAAAACGATGCTGAACTGTTACCTGAATTTAACATTTTATCCACATAATTATATACAACGTACAATGTACTTATAGGACAAAATTCGAACACACTCGGCCATTTCACGATCTTCTTGCGACCTGGTCTAGTTAATCAAACACAAATCGGGTTATGATCTTGCTGAATCTGACAAAGTCTGGTTGGTCGAATGTAAGTCGAGCATAAGTCGTACGTGAATCGTAAAATATCGTGAAAGGTCGAGTGTTAGGCGTGATTAATCGGTTAAAGATCAAGTGGACGTCGTGAGCTCGATCAATAAATCTTATGACGTTGGCCGGGGTAAGACAGCATAGTCGGGTCGATCGAGTTGATTTAATCGGCATTGTAAACCTAGCATAAGGGAAACTATAGGCAATTGACAATTATATCCTAAATTAAATGTAGGATCGAATTAGGATCGAAACGAAGCTAGGATCAGGTTCTTTTCAATGGATTCCTTTGATGTAGCCTTTTCTAGTTTTTTGTCAATTTAATAATAATAAAGTCATTCAGCATTTGCTATTTTCCTATGTGTTTACAATTTAGGCTCTTGGTAGATTAGGTGGAGCTGCTATGCATGAGGAATGTCAGGAGCTTAAAGTAAAAATACTGGACCAATCCAACAAAGAGATTATGCTGGAGATTATGCTGGAGATTAAAAATTCCAAAGATGATTTAAAACAAGAAATTGAAATTCTGAAAGAGTCGTATAAGGTATTGCAGAGTGATCATCTGGTGATGGCAACGGAAATTAAAATATTACAGAATAACCATAAGCCCATGTCAAAGAAAATGGTAAAAGTGTCTGAAATAGCTCCTGATTCTTTTTATATTTCAGGTATGGTTTTGATTAGCTGTAAAATGATTTAATAATGCAATAAAACTTAGTATACAGATATTCAGTTGACAAATAAAATTATGAAAATTGTCATGTTCACATGAACGCAAGTTTTTTGAAAGTAGACTGGATGAGAGCTATCTGCATGCATAACTCGTCGTATGGAATAACTAAATACCGAAGTTACTGGAAAATGAAAATGGAAAAGATATCTTCGAAAATATGGCAAGAAACAAATGAATAAACAATCAAATGATATAGAGTAAATGCATATTAGACAAAGTCTCTATATAAATGATGGTAAAACCAAACAGTAGAAAAACGTAAATGTTATTCTTCGTCGTGAAGTAAAAGGAGGCCTTCAAGAATGAGCTCATTCCTCATAGTAAGTTAATCCAGTACTGGTTTCAGCAGACTTCATTTTTAGATGTGAAATAACGCTACATTTATGTCCCCACTAGTTTTTTAGGCGGTATAGTCATTACATTAATTAAAATTGGCACTGTTATCAGTTACCATATTAAAGCACAAGTGTATCAAGCTTGTGGACAATAGCAACATACACAAATTTGATCGGCAGTGTAAACCTAGCATAAAGGAAACTATACGCAATTGGCAAACACAACCCACATTTCACTATTCGATTGTAAGAAATCTTGGCATTAAAACATAGTGAAATATGAGTACTATAAACGGGTGGTTAGAATAGAAATATGCAAAATATAAAATGCCATAGCATGATAGTATATGTATTCGAATAATATTTCAAGAAAAAGAAGTCCAGTTGCTAATATTAGACAAATCAATGCAACATATAGTCCAATGTTCAGGCCAGACATATATTTTCTGCTTAACCAACTCATAACAAAATACCCTTAATTTTTCTGCAAATATTGGTATTATAAAAATGTAAAGGAACAATTTATTAATCGGAAATTAAATTCCAAAACAACAAGCTTAAGGTAAAGTATCATATACTTAACGACAAAAGAAACGCACAACTTACGTGAATTCCTTTGTACCTTAAAATTCAAAGGCAAATATCTCTCAAAATACTTATTGAAACATCTTGAAATTTTTACACATTGTTTCTCATATCACCGATACAAACTTTTGAAAAAATGAAACATTTTGGATTCCTGATTTTTTTTTTTTTTTTAAAAACACCCTTTTCACCAAATAATATAACAATGATTAAAAATGATGAATTTGAATTTTTTTTTTTTTTGCTCCTACCTGTATGATGTTTTTAAAAATATTTTTGTAACTGTATACAATACAACTTCCGAATAAAAGCATTGTGCGAAAAGCAATTCTTGGACTTTTGTTTTATTACACATTCAATAAAAACCTTTTTTTATTCTAAATTTGAAATTTTGTGACAAAAATCGAGTTGCTTGTTTTCGACATTTTAAATTCTAAAATACACAAAAAAATCAATATGGCTAAAATATTTTAGGAGTTAAACAAAATTAAACATGTGGTGAATTTCCTCTGTTTTTAAGTATTATTTCAATTGATTTCGTACATATATTAGACGAGAAATACGTCGCATAGTTTTAAATTACTATTGTGAAACTATTTTAGATAACAAAATTCAAACGTGTCCGTATATTTAATTTTTTTTATACATGCTACAAGTTTATACAAAATACCTAAGTTACCTTTATTTTACTTTCTTTATATGAATTAGAAAACATCGATGACTGGAAAGTGAAGTAACAAGAAATCAAAGAATGAAATAATACAATTTGGAATAATTGCTACGTGTAAAAACATAATATTTTAAGGTTACTGGGGTGTCTTGGTTTCTGACATAAGATTTTAAAAAAAATTTGCACAGTGAAACTTTTAGCAATACGCTATTAAAATACGAAAAAATGGGGGTCACGTATATGTAAAAAAGATAAAGCATTCTAAAGATTGGCCAAATTTTGGTTTTTCGCACTATATTTTCAATAGAATTATACGGGAAATAGCAATTTACGATCATTCAAGAGCATTTTTTTTCTATAAGCAGACATACATTTTTTCCAAACTTTGTATATTTATTAATTTAATACGAGAACAATAGAAACCATGACGACCAGCCATAAATCTCCAATAATAAAATCTCCAATAACATTATGAGCAACGACAATGTGTTCAGTCCTTACGCTGAAACAAATGAAGGCATAATATGTTTTGTGCACAAAAACGTCAGTAAATCTTATGTAATGGCTGCCATTACCGTGTGCACTATAGGTCCGTCCAGATTATTAAATATCATATAAGAATCGAAATAATTCATGTTCGCCGATGGTTTGTAGTCGATTTTCAAATTAGTGTCCATTATTTTCGTTTATTTTACCCCTCGCTCCGCTACGCTACACGCAGGGTAAAATATTAGCGAAAATAATGGCCACCCATATGTAAATCTCCAACAAACCACCGGTGCCCATGAATTATTTCTTACATATGATATAGAGGATCATTTTTGAAAACTTCAAAAAAAGATATGTCACTGACCATTTGAAAAAGCTATATCATGAAACACGAAGAATTTGTAACTTTTTCAAGAAAGGGAAGATAACTTAATTAAAGAAATGTGGGACCCTAAAATAAAAAAAAGGAAAATTCTAATATTTTTTTTCTGTTAAAATGCTTTTGATCAATTCAAACAAGAATAGAGATAAACTACCTTATTTTTTGGCAAACTTAGAAAATTGGACCTATTCGACGGTATTTCAGTTTAGAATTATCTTCCTTTGATAAAACATTGTGAATTTTTGGAAAATAATTATGCAATATTTTTCAAACAAACTTGATACTTGTTGTTTTTTTATTGAAGAAATTATGTTTAAGACATACAAGACCATTTAAACATCATGTTCATTGACGTATTGAATTTTTGCTGAGATTTGCAAATTAGCTGATCAGTTTTAGACACCCCACCCCTATAAAGCTCGGTAATGTTTAGGTACAGGTAATGTTCAAATATCAAAAACCGTACCTAAACATTATCCTGAACCGGGACAAAACGTTATCCAATGTTACTTAAAGCATTAGATTTGTTTATGTTTTTCTCAACCGGGCTAAACATTATCCAACTGGACTAAACCAATTCTACGCGAACTCCTGTTACCTAAACTGTTCGCCGAGAACTCAGCTTAATAGGGGTGTCCCCAACTACCTTAAGACGCTGAATTAACCTTTACTTCAAATTATATTAATCAAAAAAGGTTTTCTACTTCTTTGATGTTTGTATCATACATCGACAAGCAAATACGGAAGCAATAAATTCGGAAAGGGGAAATTTCAAAATACAAAAATCCTAAATAACGGCAATTCGTATCCAACACCAATTGAGACAGCATGACAAACACAAAACAAATATGCAAAAATGAACAAGAACGCCACAAAACTAAAGCACCAGCAATGTGAACCTCAACAAAAATTGACGAATCATCAGGTGCTCCGGAAGGGTAAGCATGATCTAATCCACGTGTGTCAACTGTCATATCGCCAGTGAAAGTCCAGTTTTGTCACAGACGATCTTTGTCCTCTCTGGACCGATCCAAAGATATATATTCTTATCTGTGAAACAGAAATATTGTAACGGTATGTCAAATCATGGTGACAACCGTAAAAATTATGTTTTGACAATTTCAACAATGGCTGAACATACATGTACCCTTGATGTATAAGTTTTTGAGACAGTTATTTCGCTCTGTTGACTAAATCGATGTATAAATTACAGACATGACAATAGCGAATGAGTTGTAAAATGTAGACGCCATATGCAGGATATTTGGGAATATTACTGCCCAAAAATGAGAAATCACTATTAGAAAATCGAAATCATCACACCTGTCGTAAGGTTTTGATTTCATACGTCGAGAGTTGTCAATGCAGAGGTTTGATACTGATGATGGTGCACCAGTGGTCTCTTTAATGTCGAGTTAATTTGGGTATATAAAATGAAAGTAATCCTTGAATTCAGAATTGTTTAATGAAAGAACATAGTGAATTCAGAATTGTTTAATGAAAGAACGTCATCTATATAATTTAGCGAGCTTTTTTTCTGAACTTACCGATGTATGGACCTGGAAAACTTGTCCTGCAAATTCTACAAATATGTTATCAATCAAGAATTCCAGCATTGCGATGACATCCTCTGTATACTTTAAGTGTGAATCAATGTGATGTAAATAAAAAACAGGCATAACAATAAATTTAGTGATTTGATTCTATTCTTCTCTTAAACAGTTGAATGTTATGAACAAGAACTAGACAAATTTTGGACAGAAGTCGACGACGGTAGATATAAATATTGTGTATTGGCTCTAGTTGTTATGTTCAACAACAAACTTTGTGAAGACGTCCTTTCAGTTGATAATGAAACTGTTATAAAGAATATACTTGATGAATGTAAGCTGAATAGATGTACATCTATGGAATGTTTGAAAGATGCCCTTCATACTTTAGAGGGTACATTTGTTGTCAAAAATGGTATTTTTTATAGAACTGTACATAATTCACTTTTTGAAGTTTTGGTCAAATATTTCGGAGATAAAATGTTAAGATGTATTATTGCTAATGCAACAAGTGAGTTTATAAATGAGAGAATTTTCTGGAAAACACCAGATAACCCTGACACTGATATTGGAATAACAATTTGTTTACCAGATAACTATTTGAATATGTATATCAGTAGACTTGTAAGTGACTGGTCTGATGGTAACGTTATAAACCTGTTTTGTAGTAGCAACATGAAGTCGCCAACTTTTATTTTAAAGTTAGTTGATTATATAAAACATTATGACAAATTCTCTCAAGTTTACCTAGCCAATGTAACAGTAGACAACTCTGATCATGATACTACTTTAATGATGTCCTGTTTTGCTGGTGATGTTAATCTGACAAACTGGATATTGGAAAATATTGTTTACAATAATACAGTATCAGACTTTTCCTACAGAGATATCATTGTAAATCGGTGTAGGAAAGAAGGTTCATCACCTGTTTTTATAGCATGTCAAGAAGGTTATCTATCTATTTTTGATAGACTAATAGAATGCCAAGCCAATATAAACAAGTGCTACAATAACGGTGCGTCACTTGTTTACATTGCTTGTCAGAATGGTCATCTTTCTATTCTGGATAGACTGATAGACTTAAAAGCTGATATAAATAGCTGTTTGATTGATGGTACATCACCTGTTCATACAGCTTGTCAAAACGGTCATCTCTCTATATTGAATAGATTGATAGAATGTAATGCTGATATAAATAAGTGTGATAACAAAGGTTCATTACCTGTTCATATGGCTTGTCTGTCAGGTAACCTGTCTATATTGGATAGATTGATAGAATGTAAAGCAGATATAAACAAATGTAATAACCATGGTTCATCACCCGTTCACATCGCATCCCAAAGAGGTTATCTTTCCATCGTGGAGAGATTGATAGAATGTCAAGCTGATGTAAACAAATGTTGTAGCCATGGTGCATCACCTGTTTTTCAAGCTTGTCAAGAGGGTCATCTTTCCATATTAGATAGGTTAAAAGAATTTGAAGCTGATTTAAACAAGTGTTGTAATGATGGTGCATCACCTGTTTATATAGCTTGTCAGGACGGTCATCTATCCATATTGGATAGATTGATAGAATATGGAGCTGATATAAACAAGTGTAATAATGATGATGTATCACCTGTTTTAATAGCTTGCCAACAAGGTCATCTTTCAATAGTGAAAAGATTGATTGAATGTAAAGCTGATGTCAACAAGTGTTCGAATAATGGCCAATCACCTGTTTATAAAGCTTGTTACAAAGGTCATCTTGCTATATTGGATAGATTGATAGAATGTAAAGCTGATTTGAACAAATGTTCTAATGATGGTATATCACCTGTTCGTATAGCTTGTCAAGAAGGTCGTCTACAAATATTGCAAAGACTGATTGAGTCTAATGCTGATATCAATAAGTGTGATAAATTAGGGATGTCACCCCTTTATGTGGCTTGTCAGAAAGGTAATGTAAATATAGTGAACACATTATTGCAATGTAACGCAGATGTAAACCAGTGCACTGCGCTTGGTCATTCACCATTACATGTTGCCTGTTATAACAATAACATTGATGTTGTACTTGTACTACTTAATATTTATAGGAAAAACATAGTTATGATTGATTTATGTAATGTCTTGGGAAATACACCATTGTATTATGCATGTGCATCAGGAAATGTCCAGATTGTTTCAATCTTATTACAACATGGCGCCGACCCACATCGATGTAATATTGTAGGTGAATCACCATTACAAATAGCAGATGAAAATGACCATTTCGATGTTTTTGTTGCCATTAAAAAATTTTACCAATTACTGTTTAGAGTGTAAACAGTAATACATGTATGGTGAAAAAGTGAAGGTTAATAATCATGATAAGCATCAGACGACAATTGCCCTATTGAGATTGTAACTACAATTTATAAATAAATAAATCTTTACAAGTAAATATTTTGCTATTTGTTCTCTATCAGCTTTTACACATATTTCGGTTTATTGTCTTCCAAATCTTATGATTAGATTTGCAATGAAGGGACAAAAAGAAATGGTCATCGACAGAAATTTAATTGTTAGTATCTTCGGTATTTTGATATTGACAAGGAATTAGGGATGACGAGGGTCACTGAAAAATGTATTATCATTAATTTCGATAATATTAAAACCTAGTTGTTGCTTCTGATTTATTTACTCTTGACATAATAAATAACAAAATCAATTTTCATTAATTTTATTCTGTTATTTTCAATTTAAAAAAAAATAAATCACAGTCAGACCTTTCATATTTTGACTTTAATTGCAATATTCATGTTGATGCTTGGAACTCATTTCATCTGCACTGAAGAGACGTAAATTGTCAAAATTTCCAAATGCAGAAACTAACTTAACAACCACCTCGGTATTTTGTTATTAATTAGCACTCAGCCGATGTCATTTGTGTGCTATTAGTTCCAAATACGGCTACCAATCGATCAAAGTCATAGCCGAATCATGTGACTAAAAAAAGTTTTGAGAAATTTCAGGTTGTGAATTGGAGGAACGAAAAGTGACAATTTTGAAAGGAAGGCCATTCAATAATGGTACTGTATGAAGTTTGTGAATCGAAAATAAAAAATATAAGAATATCATCATACCCATTAAGGGTTTCCCAGTGACATATTAAAAGCGTTTATTTATCTGTAACGGAAGAAGAACACAAGAACTTTTGGCAGTCGGAGGTCACCGTGTATCATGGTTGAAACTTAATTTTAGAGTACCTGTGCGAGTTCACAATCTGGTCTTGTATTCAAAAGGTTCTTGTTGAATTGGAAAACATTTATAATATTGTAATTATTACAAAGTATTTGAAAAATGAACACACTCAGAATATTTGTACAATGCTGTGAAGTTGAATTACTGGTTGTGACTTGGAGGAACTATTAATGACTTAGAGGTATTAGCATTAGCAAAAATATTCATTCCTTCTCGCAATATCCGTCTTACTTCTACGGTTTTAGCATGTGTCTAACTGGTTTCCAACTTAAATAATTTGCCTTGATTTTATTGTATACTATTTCACCTATATCGCTTTTGAATATATCACGTATGATCTTGTTTTGTGTAGCCAGCACTGAGTTGGTGAAAGCCTTCCCAGACCTCTGGCTCAACAGCAACGGCATCGGCGCAATGGTTTTAAAATAAAATTAGACCAAAGTTACACAGTAAGTAATATTTATATTTGCCAGCACGAATATATTCCTTCGTTGCTCAAGTTTGTTTATTTATAAAACCTAATGCTTATTATTTTTTTTCTGTTAATACACATGTAAGTATTATACGGATAATTATACTGGGTGACGAAAATGCATTTTTACCTGTCCAGTCATTAAAGATGGAGTGAAAAATCCGTATGCTGGTTATTGTTGTTTTTCTTCTCACTGAAATGATGAGTTCCTTGGGCCTTTTTATGCAAATGTCAAGGGATTTTACGAAGGAGAAAGTATATTTTCTAAACATATAATTGTAGATCATACGTCTGTAGCCAAAATCTCATTCTGGAACAGATCAAAGGTAAAAATGGTTTGATGCCTGGAACTTTTCTTATTTAACAAATGAATCCAGCGAAGAGCGTTTCCCTAATTTCCTTTGGGATTCCCACCAAGGATGAAGGCACGTATCTCCCTTCTTTGTGTTGGTATCAAAATTATATAAATGCCTATACAAACAACGATTCATCGCATGATCTGCTAAATGTTCTAGTAAACCCATATCTAAGCTGTTAACCTCCATCTTGACCGCTGTAAAAGAGGACCTTCAAATATATTGTAAATGAAATGTGGATATTGAAAAACTCTCAAGATCTACTTGGCCTCCTAAAATCTAGATCAGTATAATGTGATAACAACATCTAAACTTTCGACTTTCCCACACTTTACACTAGCATTCCTCAAAGACAACTAAATCTCGGCTGTAAGATTTAATTCATAAATGTTTCTCCGGTAAGACCGGTGAACGAAGATCGTTGAAGCTTACTTTGTAAAAAATGACTCCGAATCGGGGAAAACATACCTAAGCAGAAGTGATTAAAATGTAACAGTTTTTGATCGACAATATATTTGTCCAGTTTGGAGAACTTGTTTTCCAACAGACTATCGGAATTCAAATGCGCACAAATTGTGCACCTCTTGTATGCCATCTTTTTCTTCACTCTTATGAGGCTGAATCATCGAAGGGTTTCTTCAAAATAAAGTTTAAAAACTAGCCCAATCCTTCAATTTTAGCTTCCGTTATATAGATGATAATTTGTCACTAAGCAACCCTCGATATGGCGATTTTCTCCATCTGATATATCAAAAAGAGCTCGAAATTAATGACATAGACACTTCCACATCGACCTCATTCCTTGACCTTCATTTTGAAATTGACAACAGTGTTAGACTTCAAACTAAGCTGCATAACAAACGCGAAGACTTCAAATTTCTAACAGTCAACTTCCCTTGTCTTTGCAGCAACATTGCAATAGCGCCAACATATAGAGTTTACATCTCCCGACTCAAGTGTGTGTGTTCGATACAGTGACTTCCTTGATAGAGCCCGGTTGTTCACAAATAGTTTACTTAAAAAGTTTGTGTAGGCCATAACTTGGAAGTCATTATACCAGACATATATTATATTTTCGATTCACAAACATCTTTCCAAATTGTCACTTTTCTTTCCTCCGATTCAAAACCGGATATTCCTCTAAACTTTTTCAGTTACAGTTTTCGCCTGTGACTTAGATCGATGGGTAGCCGTGTTCCTGTAATTCGTTTTTTTTTAATTCACCAACCAAAAATAGCAATATATAGCGTTTTGAAAAAATGCTAAAAACTAAGGACCACACGTATCCCTTTCTTGCATTCAATCTAGATCGTTTTGGGTATTTATGCTCTATCAGATATTATAAATGTTTTTAATGTACTCGGACGAGACATAAACTGTGGAAATGGCCATATACAGAAACTAAACGTTAAAACTGCATCTCTAACAGTGTGAACTTTAAAAAACAGAGTGACATTTGGTGCTACGAAAGGGTAAGCATGTCCTGCTCTGTATACAACAGCCGTAACACTATCAGTTGGTCAAACCAGTGTAAAGTCAGAATCGGTTATGTCAAATCCGGGAAGACGTGAATCTAGCTGAAATCCGTTTTCATTTTCATGATGTCGTAGCGACGGCCATAGAATTTCTGAAGGGATGACACTAGCAACGGCCAAAAAAGTTGTTTCCCAAAAACTCGCGCCCAGTTTGCAAAAAAGCGCTCAGATTTTGTCCGTAACACTTAAGAAATATAAGTGTATTTATGCACTCTTTAATAGATACTCTGAAAATATACGGAACACCATTTTATTCTGAATCACTGTTTTACTCTGCATAGCAACCGTTTTCAAACGTTTATATACGAAAAAGTAAATTAATAGAAGCAATTTCTATTGTCATATGTAGCAGTGTTCATAGTGTTCGCATGCGTAGCCGATGACAAAATTTTGCAAATACCTTAAGTTTATCTTTATATTATATAAGTATGTTTATGGGCGACGCATGCAGAGATTGCTTTAAAATCATAAATTCGGCTAGTTGATCTCTTAATAGTACGACATGAGTAAAATACAAAAGGAATACACAACCCGAGGATCGATTGAAAAATGGAATACTAGTAAACAAACACAATAGAACGCTTCAAACGATTTGACACGATCATTCATGATAGTCACGAAAATATAACATGTACAGGAGAGGAACGCGAACGTGAATTCTTAAAAATTCCTGTCGTTTTTGGCGATTATACACCATGTACATGATATCAGTAAAATACATCCAAATCAGGCGCGGATCCAGGGAATTTGAAAAGGGGGTTCCAATGGAGAAGTGAAGAGAAATTTCGCCGAGCGGAGGGAGGCGCGAAAATGTTTGGGGTATTTCTTAGTAAAACAGCAGGATTATCATTAAAAATACATCATTAATAAAAAAAAGGGGGTTCCAACCCCCGAACCCCCCCTTTGGATCTGCCAATGCATTTTTTCTTTCTTTCTTTCTTTCTTTCTTTTTTTTTCTTTTTCTTTTTTTTTTTTGACTCTTAATAACAAATGCTACTTTTCCCTATAACTCGAAAATGCAGATCCTGTTTTTCAAATGTTATTTATGCTTATATTTATGTAAATAGAACAACCTCCTTCAAAAGAATATAATGATAAAAAATCGAAAAAAAAATTAAAAAAACTGTGAGCAAAGCTCACTGATATATACCCCCCGCTCCCCTCATTTGATAATCAATTAAAATAAATTCTGAAATAGAAGATGTGAATTTACATTATGTCACAAGTATTTAGTGGTTCAACAGGAGTTGCGGATAACTTGTTATTTACTGGCAAAGTCCATGTTTTGCCATGGGAAACCCTAAAAATCAATCAAATCAAATTCTGAAATAGGAGGTGCACATCTGCATTATGTCACAAAGACTGTATTAAAGATTCATGAAAATCAATTTAGTGGTTCAGGAGGAGTAGCGGATAAGAGATTGGTACCCCTTGTAATGTAATGGCAAAGTCCATGTTTTGCTATGAGAAACCCCAAAATCAATTAAATCAAATTCTGAAATAGTAGGTGCACATCTACATTATGTCACAAAGACTGTGTTAAAGTTTCATGAAAATCAATTCTGTGGTTCAGGATGAGTAGCGGATAAGAGATGGGTACCCCCTTGTAATGTAATGGCAAAGTCCATGATTTGCAATGGGAAACCCCAAAATTCGATCAAATCAAATTGTGAAATAGGAGGTGCATATCTACATTATGCTCAAACATTATGAAAACTCGCATGCTTAAAGTACACCATAATACAAATAAAGTACTGAATTGTCTCAGGTTTTTGCTGTACTAACCTTAAATTTAATTTTCAAGTGTGACACAATAAAGTGAAAGTAGCGGTTGGAATATAGAGCACTTTGCGAACGTTCAACCGCATAATTCAGATCAATGCGAAAACTTCAAACATGAACATTTTGCATTACAAAGTACACAATTAAACTTTAAAAAGAAATGCACTTTTTGATTTTTATTCGTAGACCACGAGGACGTAATTGGGATCTGTAGCCTCAATATGGCATGTTTTATAAATATAATTGGGTAGTCTTTGGTGTGATTTCGTAGGTCACGTGATATTTTCTTCTTGTTTTGCAAGAAATTTTCCATTGTCTTGATAAATATGGGGTAACAACTTTCTCACAAACTTGACGTTGTTAATTGAACATGTTAAATAAAGAAAAAAATTTGGGTCGTTTTAACCTGCATGGATATGGGATTTTGTCTGCTTGACATTTACCCCATTTCCTTTCTTTTTCATATTCGGAATTACAAAGAACAAACAACAAACCATATGCCAGATGCCAATATATTCCAAATGAAAATTATCAAATGTTTGCTATCATGGTAACTATTTTATCAAAATTCAAAATATTAAGCAGAAAAAATCACCGTGATTTTCTTTTGTCCACAATACATCTTTTAGAACCAAACTTGGTTCAGAAATAATGAGTGTGCATGTCAGTATGTAAATTAGTGAATATGACGTCACTAATGAGATTCGCAAACAGCCAGTCTTGGAGAACAATAAATCACTATGTAGGGGCTGGGTTAAACAACAGGTTGTCATCCTGGTTTGCCCACTTTTAACAACAGAACACTGTAATCAAACAATGTACAGGGGCGGATTTAGAAGGGAATTGCTTAAGGCAGAGAAACATTTATAATAATTAATGATTTTAATTTGTTTTATTCTTTTCTTTTTTTTTCTTTTTAAAACGATTCTGTAACTGTCAATCTATCTTCAAAGGGTTTCTCGACAATCAGAATGATTTTTTTTGTGGTATTTAAATTATGATTTATGACAGATTGAATTTTTAGATAAAGCATAGCGCTGCTACCTCATTTCGTTTCTCCTGTAAACAAGTGGCAAGATTAGTTTACAGAGTTTTTGAAGTGACATAGTATTAATTCCCCATGATTTTTTTCTCCCTCCTTTGGTATCGTCTGATATATACTTGTCGATATTTAGAAAAATTCCAAGAAGACCCAAGTCCAAAACATATTAATTTTTTATTTTTTGTTTTGTTTTGTTTTGTTTTTTGTTTTTTTGTTTTTTTGTTTTTTTTGATATTTTGTTTCGTTTTTGGTTGTGTTTGTGTTTGTTTCTGTTTTTGTTTTTTGTTGTTGTTTTTTTTTTGTGTGTGTTTTTTTGTGGTGTGTGTGTGTGTGTGTGTGTGTGTGTGTGT